>JAQFYE010005545.1:0-11827 GCA_034694305.1 Protaphorura glebata | reverse complement strand
ACTCTAATCAGTTCTAAATATTTTGTACAATCAGACCGTACAGATAGATGCAGGAGCTAGTGTTGTTTCAGTTCCACATGAAACTGAGTTCCTAGATTTCCAGATTTTCAGAATTACTCGTATTTAAAAAACAATAAAATACTTTACTAAATTTTTAAAATTTCCAAATATTTAAAAAAATATAAAAATAACTCTCTAATTTTTGACAATTATTTTTGAGATATTTAAAACTATTTCTGAAATTTTGAGAGGCCGGGATTGACAGGGAAGAAATATCGACGAGCTTATGCGCGAAATTCAGTTTCAAAACCTCAAATCGTTCTATGCTAATAACGTTATTAAGCTGTGGCAACGCAAAAATGAGAAAGGCTGTAATCCCGGGAATGTCTGTCACTAATGGAAAAACGTCTATATTGTTAAAAAAAACAAGTCCTAAATTTTGAAAAAGAAAAATTTGAAATTCTAGTTAATATTTCCTAAATTATGAAGTTTCAAAACCCGGTATATTCAATTGGGACACCCCGTACTTTGTCGAGAAATATGGAATGCAGGTATCGTAAATGCGTTTCTTTTGACTCTATTCGGATTGTCGAACGCGTTAGTGTTGCGGATTTGTCGCTGTTGAAAACGATTATTTTAAGTCTTTGGTTCGAACCGGTGTCACTGAAACAAAAACCTCTTCGTTCAGTCTCGTTGAAGAATAAACAACGGGTTGTCTTGTTGAGGCTGCTTCCGGGAATTGCACGAACTGCGGTCACATTTGCTGTCACATTTAAGTTTGACACCACATCAACTGTTGATAGACCCTACAGTTAGTTCATCTAATTAGCAGAAACTGAAGTACGTGGATGGATAGCCTAATTCAATTGAAACCCCCAGTGGATGGAGTACATCTGAGACTGCGGATTCGGTGTTGTTGAAATTCAACAAATCTGAAAATATTGGTTCGAAATGCATTCTTTTAATACATGTGAGAGATGAGAGGAGGTCAATGACATCAACCGAACGTCGAAAGACAATCCACTGACCTTTGCCAGTTTCATCAACACGTGTGATATGGTAGACATGCCAAACATTTATCGCCAAAATTAGTTGGGTGGGCGAAGTGAACGCAGTGAAGCTCTTATGTTTGACTTGAAGGATATTTGTGTGTCCAAAGTGTCCACCGACAGCGCGCTGTCGGTGCCGCAATCGTTGCCATAGCGATCGTTGGAGAATATTTCAGCAACACGTATTCCCAGAGTAAAGTGAATTCCAAGAAGACTGGACTGTGTAGCTAATTTATTTACTAAAACGAATCAGCTTGTTTAGTCTTCTTGGTGAATTCTATCCGAACAGCAGTTGTTACAGGTGTATACATCGGAACGATACAGGCAACAGCTGCTCGAGAAATCAATTCCCTATTAATATAGCTTAGGCTATAACAATTAACAAATATCGAATGGGATGACATTTGAAAAAGCTATGATTTACATTGGGGAGAAAGAGGATTGCTCCGGCCTAACACATGTCGCTTTATCAACATAACCCAGGAATGATATCATCCGGAGAGCTTGCTCCTCCATCAACGTTTCGACAATTTTGGAACTCTCCGCTATGTTCCGATCTGATGGTAAACGCCCTAACGGTCTCACCCTAATTCCCTGGTCACAAGGTAGATGCCTTGTGTGGGATACCACTTGTGTCGATACCCTCGCCAAACGCTACCTCTCCCCTACATTCACCCACTCCGGAGCTGCAGCCGCGGCGGCAGAATCGAAGAAGGTGGTCAAATATACAACCATGCCAAATCAGTATTCGTTCCTCCCCGTTGAAGTGGAAACTATGGGACACTTCGGAGAGGTCACCCTAAAATTAGTTAAGGAACTCGGAGGTGGCCTCCAGGTCATTTTTGGTTAAACCCGATCCACATGATTCCTCACCTAACGCAACAGCTTAGCAATCCAGCGTGGCAACGTCACAAGTAATCAGTATCCCACCTTCGGCAAAGTTCTCCGAAATTAATTACTTGTGATTTCCTTAATGTACATTTTTTTCTCGTTTGCATTTATTAAGTGGAATCTTTATCTTGGCGTAAGTGGGAGTCTTTTAGGCGTTAGTAGTTTCTTTTTGCTTAAATATATATATATATACCTATAAATATGGTCTTGACGTTAGTTGATTGTGATATTTCTTTTAAGTCAATTTTATATACAATTGTGTGGTGAATGCTTTATCAACCCCGATTTCGTTGTTGAATAAATCACGTTAAAAATAATAAAAATAAAGAAAAGACATAAGAATTAAGAAATATTAAATCGTTTAACCTTGCAATTGATCCCGGCTTTTGGATTTAACCGTCAAAAAACTGTTGGGAACTCTGTATAGTTAAAGGAGAGATTAGTTTAGAAGGTCAGGCTAAGAAGTTTACGTTATTGTCGGTTTTGTAGTGTAGAAAGATGATAACTTTTGTTGCTGGATTGGAATAAATGAAACTTTACGCGTCTAATATTTGAAATAATGGTTATGAGTTCAAAATGATTCTTAAATAATGTTGATTACGCAGGACAGAGAAAACTAAATCGGAATTAAATATTCGGAATGCTTGAGCACACTTCAAAATGTACAAATAAGTCGATATAGCCGTCGGTTTTTGCGAGAATACAGTCGTCTTAGATGTTCAATTCATATGCTACGCTACACTCAATGTAAGCTCGAAATGACGTACGCTTCGCTCCGCTCACCCTACTGTGGCGCAACCGAGACCGGCTGACATACATCCTTGTAATTCTTTATAGTTCAAAGGATACCGCACAAAGAGCATGACAAAGTCCCCCCACCCCTGTTAGAATTGGATGAATTTTTGATATGTTGTAGCCCTTGTCCTTCTGAACTACTTCTGTGGAGGACTGAACATGAAAGGTCACGTCCAGTGACCTCCATAGGTCACTGACTTTGACATATCGGTTACCATATAACCGCGAAAATGACCAAAATAAAAGTTTTTTCCAATCAGTGAGACGAGCAACTTTTCCCTTTATCATATTTTTGTGCGTTCAACCCCCGAGGTCACAGGTCAAGATAAACATCTGTTCCATATTCTATGAGCATAATGTTAAATAATAATTAATTAAAAAAAATAGCAAAACACGCGTAGGTACAATTTCAATAAATGTGAATAATTGTAAAATTAATTTCGAAGAATATGTACAACTATTAGGTTTTTATATTTACGATACGCTTTCTTGTGATATGCATGTTAAGCAAATGACTTGCTCTTTGTAAGCAAAAAAACACCACTGTACTCATTACGGCCGGATATCTCTGATAATAGTATGTTAATTTTGTTGAAAATGCTTGTTTTTCCGCAATTGAATTATATTGCTAACGTGTGGAGTTGTGCAAATTCAACTAATCTTAAAAGCGTAGAGAAATTTATGAGATATGCTGCACGCTTGATATTTAAGAACAGGAAACTTGACAATGTTAGCGATGAAATGACTAATACCTTGAAATGGTTAAGACCGAATAAAATGTATGTTAAATCATTATTGTGTACCATGTTCAAAATTATAAAAGATAATAATTCGTCCATGCTCTTTAAGGAACTATTTGTGTCTAATTCTGATATACATTAGCATAATACAAGGAGTGCAAATAATAAAATCTACATTGTTTCATGTCGTTAACAGCGGATGGAAGAAAAAGTGTAGCATATGTTGGTGCAAACTAAATTAGACTTTAACAAGGAGTGTTCCCTGTGTTGCTTTAAGAAACGTGTGACGAAATATGTGTTAGCTAATTGTATCCGAGTTGAAAATGTCTTCTGTTATATCACCTGTACTGTGTGTGAATCAATTACCTTAATAGTTATTGTACATATGTTATTGTTATAGTATGTATTGCAAGTTTCAGTACTCTTAAAACTTTTTAAACATAAACAACTCGTGATGTAAGGTCCCTGTGGATGTGTCTTGTTACGCGAAATAAATAAATAAGTAAGTACAGTTTAGATTTCATCTGTACCTGAAAATCTGGATTACACATTTTGCATATTTATCAGTAGTATTGGCTAGGTAATATTTATTTTAATAAATAATATTATACATTAATAAATTTTGAATACGCAATGAATATCACAATCTATAGAGGTGATCAAGTGGTTTAATTTATTATCATAACAAATGACATATTACAATGTGATATTAATAATTAATACTATCCACCTTCCAGTTTCGCTCAGCATAACAACATTAATATTTTATTCCAATCAATTATAACATTTAATGTAAACCACAACGTACGGTTTGAGCTCCGGCCGTGATGGTCGCAAAAAGTTAGTTTAAAAGTCCCTTATTCAATATCGACTTTCCGTTTCGCTTCCACTGGTGCCGTTCCGTGAGAACCGGTAACTATTAAAATTTCCAAGCGCGGAGAAAATAGTAGCGTGACAGTACCCTATCTATTCTTGTCACTTTTTAAATAAACTGTGAAGTAGCTCAACTTGAAAATTCTTGCACTGTTTTACAAATACAGTCCTTTATTCTTAAAATGAGCCTGCAGAGTTCCGATCGAAAGAATATAAATATGCTGAGAATCTTTTTTAAAAATGACGTAAGAATGGTTTTGATGAGAATCCTTACTTCAATCAGACAAGACAATGCAGCTAGTCCTAGACCACACAAGTAAATGTAAAATATCACGAGGATAGAAGAACTGAATGAAATCGGTATGTCTCTTTCAATCTGTTCTTCGTTTAGTAACTTCCTTAATTCCACGTCCAGTCGAGACGGATTGGAATGTTTCCAACATTTTCGCCAAATGTTGATGATTCCGGATTGCATGATCAACTGCATTCTTGAGTACAAATATTCAATGTTCCATCCTCGAAACGCTAAAACCTTTTGAGACTTCAACAGTTCTTCCTTTCCCTTTGTAAATACAATGTATTTCTTTTTCAATTGAGAATATTTCACAAATGTGTCCAGGTACCTGTTTTCGGCAATGAGACCATGATCGGAACATTTTTCTGATATTTCGTTGTAGACATAGGTACGCTGTAGAAAATCATTAAAAGGTTTGATGAGGAAATTATTGAATACAGACGATTCATTCTCCCGTCGCTTGGTCACCAAACGCCATCCATCTAGTTCTGCCCTGCTGATTCCAAATTCCTCCTTGAGTTCCGCATCACTCGGACGCTGACTCTCGTTATGGAGGATGACGTTGAATTCGTCCCTATAAGATATGATGTTGTGAAAGGAAGACCATCGGACTGAGAAAAACCGATAAGATTTTGCATCTTTGAATCTGAGAATATCTCCTTTGACCGGGAACAAAGGGACAATCAATTCAACTGAAAACAAGTTGCCATAACAAATTGTGACAAAAACTGCAACCAAGTTCCAGACAGAAAATAATACGAGGAAAACCTTGAGCAAACACGGATTCTTTCGTAGTTGTGGAGAAGGTTGTGGGGACGAACCAATGATAGATCCAATTGTCATAGCTGTCATATTGTAGATGAAATCCCAATGGTGATCCTTCCGGGTAATTTGTGGAACTTTTAGGTAGTAGAGAATGAACATGAGAGAGGGGAGGAGTACAGTGGCCGTCGTAAAAATGTACCAGAAAGTGAGGTCAAAGGCCAAGTAAGAGCGAAGTGAGAGTCTCTCTCTGGTCTTCTCACAGGTGACAAAGTTAACACTATCACTCTCCTCTAGGATTACAACTCTGTGATCGCTGCGTACCTCGCCTTTATAGACTTTGATTGACGGAAACTGGAATTCACTGGTCGTTTGCCCCTGGAACTGGACATTACTAGTTTCTACAATGCGACGATCAAAACCCGTCTTATTCACGTTCATATAGAATTCAGTGTCGGCGTAAATCAGAGTTCTCAACATAAGTTCAATTGGGTTTGAAGTATATCTTAATCCTTTAAATGGGTTTATCACTTCATACGAAGTATACAGTGGAATAATATTTGTCCCGTTACTTCCGTCCTCCATGACAAGATCGTTAATCACTTTTCCACCTTTCGATCTTATGTGAATGTTCGACAATGCCAGAGTCAGTCCTTCCATTGTAAACGATTTGTTGTCCACACGAGGGATTTCTTCTTTGAAAGAGTTCCATGCCACTTGGCTTTTATGGATCTCAAAACTTTTAACCCATCGGTGTCCATCGTTCCTCATTTCTGTCACGTGCCATGCAATAAGTTTTCTTAACATTCTACCATGTCGAAAGGGCAATCCATAGTCTAGAAGGGAATAGTGATGGACGCGAACAAAGTGATACATGTGAGGGCCAAATGAAACAAGGATAACGAAGGACGGAAGTGCGATACAAGGCCATGAACTCGTTTCTCCACACAATATGTGCGGTGTGAAATATTTCCCACCAAATTCTGGGAGTGTTTGAACTGATATCGCAATAAATAAAAATAGTCTACAAAACCCAGATCTCCTTCTGCCTGAAAGTTCAGTTGAATAATTTCCAGTTAATTTATCAAAGCGGTGTCGAATAGAACTGATTGTTGTCGTAAAACTGGGTGGATCCAATTTGAATTGGAATCCAGGGGTGGGAGATATATTGATGCGGATGTGACAAGGTTCAAGCTCTGCGAGGAAGTGATTCAAATTCCGAATCCGATACTCTTCAATTTTTCTAATACCACTAATTGAAACACAGAGATTGGTGACAAGAAATGCCCATATAACCAACAAATTCCTTCTGTCCATGATTTTGAACTCTTCCGTGCTAGAACGGAGATTGAGGCTGACTGAAGAGCAACTATCCGAAAAGCCAGAGGTCTGAAATGAATACGATTTTTATCCATGAAGAAGGTTTGAATAATTTATATCTGAAGAGGATAAGAATGTAGTACTGCCTTGGTCACAATACGTTGGAGTTAGACAGATGAACATGAGGCAAGCCAATACATGAAACTGAAGTCTTGACCTTCATTATTTATATGCGACAAAAATGTATGAGGCCTCTTCTCAAGTCGGGTTATATATGCAGAACGCTCTAGAATGTCTGAATATTTTATTGAAATGGAATATTAAAACAGACTGTTGTTGAGTTGACCGACAGTGAAAAATCGACTAAAGCGGACCTTACTAAAACAGACTTTCTCACAAGACTTGCAATGATACATGGTATATTGTTTACATACTAATTTATTATTTGTCACGGATGTGGTTATTCTTTACTCGTCCGCAATCTGCATGGGTTGGTGTGGATTTTTTGGAACGATAGAGAGGGCCAGAAAACGCCATCGTCAAGTCCTGCTTCAGAGCGTGAGCAAGCAAGGTAGAAAATAAAGCATTACTTAGTAGCATAATATGTAGTAGTTTGATTTATTGTGTTTTTTATCCATCGCAAGAATGTCTTAATATTTTATTGAAATGGATTTTAGAAATAGACAAAGACACATGAGGCAAGACAGTATGTGAAGACCAAGTCTTGTCTGTGAATTATTTCATGCGCCGAAATCTTGTGTGCTATTTTCAAGTCAGGATAAATAAATATGCAGACCATTGTAGAATTAACAGTGGCGACTGGGTGGACGCCTGTGGTCATTTGGAACTGGAATCCGATAATTAGTATTGATATTATCAAATAATCGAAATCGGAAATAGGAATCGTAATTCTAAAATATTCAGAATCGATATTCATTCTTTTTTTAGCGTTTACGATTCTAACTCGGCGTTGACGCACTTACAATGTAGTCCCATGGGGTAATTCTGTGGGAATACTTGATTTATTGCGAAGGGCGGAACGACTGAGCTATACAATGGTCCATGGTGGCGTCTGTGTGTTTGTGTGTGTGTTTGTGTGTGTGTTCCTACTCTAGCGGTCACATTTCTTCTCTGATTGACTTCAAACTCGGCATGCATGACTTTTAGGCCATAGCTCGGGCCAAGTTCGTTGGACAACAGAATCGGACTACTACTAGGGGAACTTGGCAGTTTAAACCTGGCTAGCAGTCGCGCATAATTAAATCAACGTTGGGTCAAAGCGCATGTGTTTCTGTCGCAGCGATTTTTTTGCGCTGCGCTTCCTGTTATACTCGCTGCTGAGTATATTTTATTGCCTTCTCAAATACACAGATATAGAACACTATCTATAAACATGATACGTTACGAAGCGGCAAACTAATATTACTAGGTGTTTCGTAAATTCGACAAAAAGAAAAAAGTGGCTTTTTTCGACCAAATAGGCACTTTTAAATCAACTTAATTGAGATTGCCAGCGGAAATTTGTGAATGAAATTATTTAAACGGTAGAGCGTAAATTGTATTTTTTTCCCACTAACTTGTTTAGTTTTCAACTACGTCTCGTGCAATCAACACCCTGACAATAAGTTTGACACTTGTATAGTTATACAAGTGTCAAACTTATTGTACAATTCCGCTTCCAATTATACTCGTTTCATGAACTGACGGATTGTCTTAAAATTCGGCATACGTTATCAAGGAGTTCTTTGCTCACCTTGACATCGTCTAAAACCAACGACTGACATCTGGTTCTAGCCGGAACAAAAGTCAAATGTCACACATATTGTTCAATTGCGCTTCCAATTGTACTCGTTTTATTATTTGACGGATTGTCTTAAAGTTTGGCATACGTAATCAAGTGGACCTCGACTTTTCTGGACATTGTCCATATCTACCTTCTGGCATCCGGAACAAAAGTCAAATGCAAATCTATTGTCCAATGGCGCTTCCAATTGTACTCGTTTCATTAATTGATGGATTGTCTTAAAATTTGGCATACGCAAACAAGTGGACCTCGACTTTTCTGGACATTGTCCATATCTACCTTCTGACATCCGGAAAAGTCAAATGTCAAATCTATTGTCCAATGGCGCTTCCAATTGTACTCGTTTCATTAATTGACGGATTGTTCTAAACTTTCGCATACGTAATCAAGTGGACCTCGACTTTTCTTGACATTGTCCATATCCACCTTTTGACATCCGGTTCTAGCCGAAACAGGAGTCAAATATTAAATCTATTGTCCCATGGCGCTTCCAATTGTACTCGTTTCATTAATTGACGGATTGGTATACATTTGACATCCAGATCAACCATGGAGAAAGAGTTCATTATCAAACGTATTGTAACATAAGTTTCCATGGAAATCAAATTTCGTCGTTGTTACGGAATTAAGTTTCAGTGAATTTTAGTGGTTGCTATTAATTTTCCATGGTTACTTTATCTTGTGGTCTGCCAATCAACAAACAAGTTTTCGATATCAAAACTCAGACTCAGTCGGGAAGAATTCATATATACGAACCAACTTGCAATTATAAAAAGTCTACAACTCTTTGTCGACACCTGGACAAAATGCCTCGGTAAAGAGAAAGAGTGAGGAGCAATTGCAGGCTCACAAAAAACAAGTTAGGAGAGTCACCAGACAGGACGATGGCGTGAGGGTGAGATAAAATCAAAGAAACCAAGAAGCGATGAGAGTCACCAAACAGGACCTTTTTTTTACGGATGGGCACCGTCAAAAAGGTTCTGTCTGTCATCGAAAGTTATAGGGTTTAAACACGGACCACTATGCATCATATAATCAATAGGGTCATCCTATTCCGCTCCATGTAGGGATCATTGTGTTCAATCGACTCTACGAATACAGAAAGAGATGGCTCACAAGAAATGCCGTAAATCAAATACATATAATTTACAGTCAATTCAAAATAGGGAATGACGTAAGTGCTACTCGATTGCAGATTCCAAAGTCCGGAGTGCCAATACCAGAATATCCGGCATTTAAACTCCGAAAACGTGAATTTCTTGGGCACACACTAAAGACGAGAGAGGAATTGATGGAGTGGATATTAAGTGTTAGATACGGAGAATTCAGGTACAATGTATAGGGTAATGTGTCCTAATACGCCCCACCGTCATCCGTGCATGTTAGGCCACTTTACCCTATTCATCCATAAAACTAATTTAATTATTTAATTAATTTAAAATTAATTATTGGAATTTGGTGAAAAACAGGTGTTTGGAGTATGACATGTATTCTCACAACTGCCTACATTTTGCTATAGCCGCCTGTGAATTCCTACAAGTGGACTACCCCAAAAATTGGATAAAAATTTGCAATTGGGCGGAGCAGAAGTGAGACTATAAATAAATACAATGCTCGACTTAGGTACGAGTGTGCCAATCTGCACAAGGCGTGCGGAAATTGGCGCACTCGCACAAAAGTAGAGCAAGTTAGCCAACCATTCCCTAAGAATTTCTAATAATTTTATGTGAATTATTCTGACAGTAGAAAGTTGGGAGATTTGATCGTGAGATATGCTGAAAGATTTTAAAGGAGATCATCCCTCATGCCAAAGGAAGCGAACAACAATACTGATAATAAAGATGAGAATAAGGAAGACAGGAAAAGGTCCGGTGCTTTGGTGAAATGAGAGGGTTCACAATTATGCGTGAGGAGGACGTGAACTCCATTACGGAGGCTTATACACTTCTAAATACTTTGAGTTCTTTCTGAATTTCAAACTGCCAAAATATGAACGAATTTGTTTATTATGACTCACTTGTGCCGTTTACATTACTGATTGAAGTTGTCTGCTTTGGACGAAATACAGGTTGATAAAATATAAAAATAAAACAAAAATTTGAAGAAAGTTTGAGAATTTTACAACACTAGTCCTGGACCAAATGGATGTTAACTAATGCCTTTATTTTTGTAATAATATGTGTACAAATTGGCGGAAGCTGATAAACTCAATTAATATTATAAAATAAGCAATTAAATTTTAATCTTCACATAAATCTGGTTTGATTATAATACAAAGACGTTACAAAATTCTACAAAATTATACTTGTTAGCAGTGACATGACATACACTGACTTTCATGCATTTGGATATTGTGTATATGAGTCAATTTTTGAATGTACGTCAGCGATCAACCCGAGCCAGGCTGTCTCACCTAATAAGTAAAGATTTTTGCTTATTAATACATTTTTTCTTAATTACTTTGTTCTAGAATTAGTACCGGAACAACTTTTGTATTTTTCGTCTTCACAGGATCGAATAATTTGACAGGAATATCCCTCACCAACTTCACCTAATAAAATAATACAATAATTAGAACAAAAATTGGGCGAGTAATTCTCTCTTGAATCCTTGAATGGATCAAAATATGTAGAATTTAAATGAAAAGCTTTATAAATTGTCTCTCTTGCTTTCACATTTTTCAATAACGATAAACAAAATTGATGGAATATTAATTATGGTCCAACATGTATAAATGAGTGACTCTGTCTTAGGAAAACACACAAGCACAGCTTAATAACCGCGGTTATGGTAAAGTACTTCATTGTGTAGAATTGAACTAAATGGGTTGTATTTTCAGTGCCTCAAGTGATGAATGCGAGTTCTGGTCCTGGTTCACTTTATATATGTAACGCCTCAGCCTTGATATTGGACTGGTCGTTAAAGATACCAATAATCGATGAGATTATAATAACTGCTTAATACGGAAATATTTGAATTATAAATTACATATTAATTCCTTGGAGCTATTGCACGCACAGGAACTGCGGACTGACTAAGTAGAATTTGTACGTATTTGTGAAAAGTAATTAACACATTACTACTTGAGTAAATTAAATACATGAGTACGAGTTAAATAACATTGAGTAGGAGAGTTGAGATCCGGTAGCTTAGTTGGTAGAGTGGCTCCCCGGCAAGGCAATTTTTTCTACAATTTGTTATTCGTACTCATTAAGCTTTCAAAAAATGGGGGTTTAAATCTCGAGCCTAGCTAACGAGTCAAAATAATATGCTATCGTTCTTCAATGTGAGAACGGAC
>JAQFYE010005544.1:0-11827 GCA_034694305.1 Protaphorura glebata | reverse complement strand
GGGGTGATAATTTTGGTCCGCGCCATGAAATATTTTGAAATTATTTTTTGGCTGACGGTCACAAGGGAAGGTGTTTGGGTGGTAATTTTAAAATTATTATTTATGTGTTGTTCCCACCAACCACCGGTGCAGAAAAGTTAAATAAACTTTTCAGTTCTGCACGTATGCATTGACTAATTAATTGATAATTTAATAATTTTTTCATTAATTAGAAAAACCACTTGAATGATTGAGTGAGAACGTTTAGACAATATTGGAAACAAAGTCTACTATATGCAACTTAAGAATAGCCACCAAATATTTTTTAGATTTATTAAGGCTGCAACAAACTGTGTGTAAAATTGTTGTGAGCATACACATTCCACTTCGATAGTTCCTGACAGACGGATGTCTATGAAATTGACTTGTCACAGTGCCAAGTTACTCGGTACTTCCCAAATGTCAGCATTGTGTTAAGAAAACACAACTTCAGATTTGAAAGGCGTAGGTAAGATGTTAAAACTTGTCCAATAGTAATGATATTTTCACTGAAGAGTTTCGTTGGAGATATTTAATATTTGCTTCAGAGAATTTTGGAATAGCAGATTGCTTTCAATGGACGATTTGTTTTAAATTGAAAAATTTCAACCCATTACTACTAATTACGTTATTATTTATTGCGTTATTACTCTACTTACTTACTGACTCTACTTATTACTCTATCACTTATATTTTCGAAATATGTATAGCAGAAAGAAACTCATTCCGTTTGTTGTATACCACGGACTTGCGAAACGCGTTGTCGAATCGCCATTACTATTCAAATCTGCCTCAAGTACTGTATACGATTCCCCTAAAAAGGCGAGACCAGCACACGGAATTGAATGGTTGAAGACAATGAGTAACTAGAGCGCAGGTATATAAGATTGTCGTTCCTAAACACTAACCGATACACCAGTGACTTTGCGTTAAAAGTGTTACTGTGGAAGAAATGTTCCAGAAAGACTAAGCTAGTAAACAATAACTTCGCGCGAAGGTACGAATCACATATTCTGCGATTAAATCTAAAGTAAAACCGACTCTAAAACACAATTCGTCCCATTTCTTCTCTTAGTTTTTTTAGGATCGTGTTGACTGGAAATGTATTTTAACCCGGACGCGGACTGGTGTTGACTGCTTTCATGATGTACGTCTGCAAAGAAATTAATACTTATTGCTTTCCTAATTACTCGTGTTCGGATGACATTATTCTCTCCGGCGGGTATCCATAATTCACAACTGTTGTACAAATTTGGCGGACTGTTTTTTTTTATAATGAGTAAGTGAGATTCAAGAAGAATTCTCATCCTAGAATTAATTTTGTTTCACAACATGTTCATTAAGGCATCAAATAGGGAAGTACCCCTAGATTTAGTCCGAGTGTGCTGACTATGGAAATCGACGGGAGCTATCGCCAACGGGTCATATCAACATACATGATATGTCAAGTTTGAAAAGGCGATCAGAGTAGAACTGTAAGACTTATCGCACCCCCCGACGGAGTCAGAATGGCAATGCCACTCCATGTCCGACATGGGAGCCCGAGCCTAAGGAATAATAAATAGAAAAACATCAAAAATATTAATAATTGACTAATTAAATTAATGTCAAGTCCACTCACCTCATGAGCAATCTCAGCCTTCCTTTCTTCACGCCATTATGCTCCTAAGTACTTCGAAGTTCATTTGTCCAGGAACTTCACCCTTGCTTTCTCCCGTGACGCCGGATGATAAGGCCAAATATCCTTGAGTTTTTGAATTGATGACATCATAATCGCATGACGAGTCACGGACGAACAACTTCGTTCCTGTTCTGCTATTTCCTACCTGGGTATTGTGGACATATCTACAGAACTAATAATATTAATACAACTCTTCATCACTAATACAATCCTAATGAAAAAATCTAGCCAAGCTTAGGATCCCAGCATAATAGTCTCAGACACTAGCAAATGAACTACCTAATTTAGTGATTTTTGTCAGTTTAGTCGCCTTCTCATTGGTAATGACATCCCCGGCTTGAATCTGAAAATAAAATAGTCGTCACAAGAATCCATTTCCAAATCGTAACCGGAATTTATACCGTTTATAAAAATTTCCTCGCCTTTCCCTTAGTGGCGGAGTCTCAATTTCTGTTCTCCTTACAGTCAATTTTCCAGATTTCCGAGGAGAGGCATGCGGTAGTTGGCATCTCTGCCAAGACTTCGACGACTTCACCCTCCATGAATTTCGTTCCTTCCCTGGAATCCGAAATAAAGGAAGTTCGAATTCGAATCGATTAAGAATTGACCTATTAATTCTAAGAGATTGATCGTAGGTACTTGATTCGAACACCAATTGTTTTGCGCAGTGCCCGACTGAGTGATAATGCCTGACACATTTTTTTGAACATGATTTTTACAACTTCAAACTAATTAAGGTGACCATGTGGGTCAGAATTTTTGATATTTTCTTCAAGCCCAAACCATATGTCTGGCCAGGGCCGGGCTTGTAGTTCTCGCTGACTGGTCGAAACTGGCTCAACTCAACAATCGCGTTGCTCAAATGGACCAAGTCAACACTTCATAGTCATCAGTACAGGGTGGTGAGCCAGATAAAAATCACCACATTGAATCCAGCACATGAACAAACATGCAGACTTACTGCTACTTACGACTTGCCACCATATATTTTTAAGTTTATTAAGACTGCAGTTAACCGGTAGTCAAATTATTGTGAGCGTGCACAATCCAGTTGGATTGTTTCGGACAGACCGATATCTATCAAATTGACTTTTAGGTATTAGACTTAGATACTAAAATTGCCAAGTTACTCGGTACTGGCCGGGTGTTAGGACTTCGTTAAGTAAATTCAACTTCCGGGAGTTGCTAGGCGTAGGTTAAAGGTTAGAACTTGTCCAATACTAATGACATTTTCACCGAAGAGTTCGGTTTCCCTGGAGACTTTTAAGATTTGCTTCAGAAATTTTAGAGAATTTAGGAATTGTAGATTGCTTTCAATGGAGGATTTGTTTTAAATTGAATAATTCTCATCCATTACTACTAGTTACATTATTACTTACATTATTTCGTTTGACTCAGCAGTATAGATTGCGTAATGCTACTCTTGCAACCCATTTTTGCACGACGCGGACGTGCGTGGCTAAAACGTAATAATTTTTGATATAATGTTGAAAACGTGGGTGAACATCATATGTGTCACCCTGCCGTACACAGAAATTTTGAGTCAACCTGCAGATTTTATTTTGGTCCATCTGATTAAAAAAATCAAATTAAAGGCGACCCAACACCAATATTTTACTTATAAATAGTCTACTTATACAGGATAGTCAAATTTTGGGAGATATACCCCATCATCTCAGATGCTAGGTATTTCTGGAAGCATGCCATCATCAAGTCAGGAAAAGCATGCATTAATCCATGTACTACAAGACATATTCGTATTCTCCGCGGTCATCGTCATGGCACCAGTGAACTCGGTACCATCTGCGGTAACACGTAATAATGGTTAAGTTATATAGATACAGTATGTGCCTGTAGGTCCCTGTTATGTGATGTCCCGTCTATGATATTTTTCGATCAAAGATTACTATAATCTATATTTATAATATTTTCACTAATTAAAAATCTAGGTAGAATTTTCTTTCATCTTGTCCACAAAAGCTTGGATTTATATAGTCTTCTCTCTACAAGTTTAAGAATCCTTCTGGGGGTTCACTCCAATTTAAATGTAAAAAATGTTGCTGGAAACATTTTGACATTGCAAGCTGACCAAAATATATCATAACCATTTATGGAGAAATAAAATATTTTCTGCCTAGTAATAAGGGAAAATTTCGAAGAAATGAATCTCTTAAAACCGGCCATCATTTCCCGAGAGATTAAACTTTAGTGTCTTGAACAATCTAGCAAGACTATTTCATGTCCTAATTCTATCAGGTTCAATGCTTGGACTATTAAATACTGCCGTCTTAGTATAATTTTAGACCTTCCCATCAATATAATTAGTACACACAGATGTACGGGGGCGGGTGTAATTGTAGTGGGTTCCCTAAGGTTGTTCCCTGGATTACTGGTAGTATCATAAGTATCTTCATTTCGAGCATTTCTAGATATATGAGATGCCAAAGTGCCTCACTAACAGTAGTACTCTTTTGTTCTATGCTAAAAATGACCCAATTTTCTCTCTTAACAATGCAATATTCGAACAGGATCGTCAATTCACGCGCAAAACGAAATCTAAGCGTACTCAAAACTGCCATGGACAGGAAAATTATTATACCGCCCACGGGAGCGTATTCTTAAAAGCATTGCGCAACCTTTCTCCGTATTTACCTATTTTGAAGAACACTTGGGACAATGCCTTGGTAATTTTTCAAATATGTGTCAGTGTGTTGAAATTATTTAATTATTGAACGCCTTGAGATAACCTTGTGTTTACATGCATTTTACTTAAGCAAAGGTGTCCTAATACGCCCCACCACCTTTTGTACGTGTGTTTTGTCATTATATACTTCAAGGCTGAGGGGGTGAATGACACCTGCTTACTTTACACATTTTCATTTGTCATCAGATTTAGTTTATACATATATTACAATACGTATAATTACAATACCTTTCATCTCTAGATTGTATTATGTATTGTTTATCTACAGGGTGTTTACGAAAAAACGCACAGTTGTTTATTCATTTCTTGGCGTGTGGTGACAAAAATTTATATTACAGTCGAGCTAAGATTTCTTTGGTATTTATTTTGTCAGCTTAAAAACGATTATGTTTATTTTATGCTGATAAATAAAATGTTGGAGAAATTTTATCTTGACTGTGACATAAATCCTTGTAGCCACGTCAATAAATGAATAAACATGTGTCTTTTCTTAAACACCCTTGTAGAAGGTAACTTATGTTGAACATAATGCCCATGCAAATATGTACAGCATCAATAACGATGGGTCAAAATTAAACTTTTAATATTTTTAACCACTTTGTCTTAATCGCCATATTATAGAATTGTTACGCTAAGAACGAGAAACAACTTCACTAGTAAATGTAACGACTGTAGATTATTATTGAAAAATTAAATCATGTACATAATTCATTCTAAACACTCAAGGATTTGATTTATTAATATTTTGTGTTCATACTAACATTTTGGACAAGTTTGTCGAGAGCCTTGTAGTCTGTGAAAATGAATCAGAAATAAAAATCCGATCATATGCGAATAAATTGGTGTTGATATTTTCAATCCGGGACAACTAAAACATCTTCAAACACTCGAAAATGATACCTAACGATTTATCAAAGTAATTAATCAATTTCTTTATATGAAAAATAAAAATTCACATTCTTTCAATTCTGTCTAAAAAATGTTCGTGGTTATTTCAATTGAACGCCTTTTGCACCTACGAGGGAACTACTTAGGGTGTAACTCAACGATTTGACCCAAACTTTTTTTTCTGAAAGACCTTTGCCCCAAACCCTCGAAAATGTCATTAGCCCGAGCAACTCTCAAAACTCGATTTTTAAAAAAAGTTTGAATTTTTTTAGAAAAAGTGCTCTTTGTTCTCAAGATTTTAGCATGAGATATAACATGGCACTTTTCCCCAAAATCGATCTCAAAACCAATTTTTTTTTCAAAAATCAAAAAATAAATATTTTTTTATAAAACCGTTGAAATGTGTGGAATAACAAATTAGAAGACTAAAAACGTCATAACTTTGCATATTTGGATGTATTTTCGGCCAGAATATAATATTAATTTAATATTAACACTAAGTATTGAATTTTAGCCGAAAATACATTCAAATATGCAAAGTTATGACGTTTATAGTCTTCTAATTTGTTATTTCACACATTTCAACGGTTTCCTAAACAAATATTTATTTTCCGATTTTTGAAAAAAAAATTGGTTTTGAGATCGATTTTGGGGAAAAGTGCCATGTTATATCCCATGCTAAAATCTTGAGAACAAAGAGTCCCCTCTTTTCACTTTTTCTAAAAAAATTCAAACTTTTTTTAAAAATCGAGTTTTGAGAGTTGCTCGGGCTAATGACATTTTCGAGGGTTTGGGGCAAAGGTCTTCCAGAAAAAAAAGTTTGGGTCAAATCGTTGAGTTAGACCCTAAGTAGTTCCCTCGTTAGATAATTCTGTTGGAATTTCCCGTAGTGATTAGTGATCAGGGTCAGACAGCCCTTGCTCCTTTTTATCTAAATTCATGGTTCGATTCATAAAAATATAAAAGATTAGGGGTTTAATATGTTTCATTATTCTGGGGTTCCTTCCTACTACTAGAGCTCCCTACCCCAAAAAGAACAAGGCTTCACACTCACAAACTGCTATTAAAATGGGTCAGTTTTGTGACATTCTTTCCTACTACTGGGGTACCTGCCATCCGCAAACTACTACGAAGAATAAATCGTAACACCTTACCCATTAACGTCAATTGACAGAGGTTTTATTTTTAAAAATCGGCGAATCTATTTTAATAAATTGCATATGATTTTACAAAACCCGTGTCAATGTGTCAACTCTTGACCTAAAAAACAATGTCTTTGTAAATATGTAAAATCTTAAACATTTTTTAAAACAAAATTAGGTGAATATCAAGGGGAATCCCCTACATGACTAACAATTAAATTAAATTAAAATACTTATATCCACCAAGCCCTTATAATGTTTTTGCTAAAGTAAAAATTAATTAAAACAAAGGACACCAGGAGGAATAAAATTTGGCTAAAAGTTTCAAAGTCATTATAGTGATGTAAATATGTACACAATACAAAAGCGTCATAATATTCCATTTAAGAATCTCACCAATGTTAACAAACTTGTAAATAAGTAACTTGTAAAACTAAAGAGCAACGGTTATCAATTTAATCCTCAGTATTTATTATGATGAGCTTGGATGTGTTTCTAAGAAGACTTCATTCTTCAATTCTTCCGTTTTGAGACTCCGACGAGGACCGAGCTTTCACTGAAACGTTTGAAATTCGGAAGTGTAGTGATAAATCGGATCTGATAAATGCTGAAAATTAATCAGATTTGGTCTATTCGGGTTTTGTCTCAGAAATCTGATTTAATCTATATACAAATCAGTTTCGGGTGTGTGCTGTGAATTGTGGACCCAAAGCAATAGAAAAATATATAGTCACAAGTAGAGGTACCCCTAGGAAAGGTAAGCTACTCCTAGGAATAAACTCGCTTGTAGAAATGTACCCCTAGTAGTAGTAGAGAAGTTGGTCGGACAAACTTACGAGGAATGTACCCAGGCTCTCCGGCTCCGATTTCGCCAAAACTTTTTTTCCTGAAAAACCTTCACCAAAAACTAGAAAGACCGATGTATGCTAATTCAAAATTTTGAAACAAATTGATTTTTGCTTTATTTTTCAACAGAAATTAAGTCTTGATTTTTAAAATTTTAAAATAAGTCGACTTCATGAACTTAACATTGACAATTAAATTCAGAATGTCTAATTTCTTACCGGCAACTAACTACAACCTTTGAACCAGAGAACTGAAGGATTTCTTTTTATAATTCTAAGAGTTGTTCAAATTAATTTTTTTAATGTTGAAAATCATGTACTTTGTTAAAATATATATACAGGATATTCCAGAAAAAGCGAACCTTTCTTTGTTTAATTTTTAGTCTGGACGCTAATGTTACAGTCAAGATAGATTAAATAATTAATTTTCAAAAAGTTGAAATTCTCTTTGGTTCCAGAATTGATAGAAGGCTAGACTTATTCTAAAAAAATTATTTAAAAATTTAAATTCTTCATTGACTGTAACATCAATTTTGAGTAACCAAGGCCAAATTAACAAGCTATATGACGCTTTTTATGGGATACCCGGTATAAGCATGGATGTCCTCCCATTCTACATTACCTCCATTCAAGGTCCACCCTTCTTAGAAGACCAGAAGTCAGATATTCAAATTCAATATGCTACCGTTTTGGCTTTTTCAAGTTTTACCAAACCACGAAATAAAATAAAGAGTAGAGAAATATTCAACTTTAATGCTTAAATATTTATTGTCAATAAGTTATAATTCCATACAATAATCATTCCAATACAATGGATAATGAATATGTCCGTATTTATTTAATGAGCTGCGGTATGTAGGTAAGAAATTGAACGAACTCAGTGTTGACCAGCACAAAATAATAATTCAAACCACATTTCTCCAGATTATTTTGGAGATGTGGCATTGACCTCGGACGCTGACCCTTCCGTTTCTACTTCCGAATCAAGGTCAACTACTTCCGGATCTGAAATGAAACCCAAATATCAAAATCAGTTTTTCCTTCGTTTCAAATATTTCATTTTTGTTTCCAAATGTGAGTGAGTAAACTTTGGCTGTTTAGTGCATGCATGTGGTCCTAATTGAAAAGGGAATTAAAATGGAGGGTCTTGGTCTTACCATCCATTTCCATTGGAGCTGAATCAGAATGACCTTGACCTTGGCTCTGACCGGGTGGTCCATGTCCTTGCAGCATTGCAATTGACCCAGGTTGCTGTTGTGGAGGTGGTCTGGCATGCCTAGGCATACCTAGCATTTGTGGTCCACTGCACATTCTGCATTTGTCTGGGGACAGAATTCATTATTAGAGGTGGTCCTAATAGAGGGGTTTTGGTTTTACAGTAATAGAATCTCATTGAGTGTCTTACCAATTGGACCTCGATGACGTAAACGTTGCATTTGACCCGGTGGTCCTCGTAACTGCAATACACCTTGACCTGGTTGACCTTGTGGTCCTCGAGGTTGTACTTGCATCACTCTCGGTTGACCCTGAGGACGTGGTCCGCCCTTTCCTGCCACACCTGGGATTCGTGGTGGAGGTCCAGGCATTCCTCCTGGTGGACCCAAAATTTCATATTAATTATCATCAAAACTACACACGACTAAGGTGGTTCGTACCCAAATCCCACTCATGTCAAGTCAAAGGTCGCTTAAATTATCAGAAAGAAAAAGTGAGATATACATACAATTTCGGAAATTGAATTAACAGAATTTAGTATGAAATCAGCAGAGGCATTAATGTGATTTAAATTGCCCGAGGGAACACCAAAACCAATGGTAGAACGCCTGACCGTCCTCCCACCGATGTTGGTTAAGTATTGTATGTCCACACATTGTGTCTAGAATGTAAGACAACAATAAAAGCATAATACTAAGACCGACTTATGTCTGAAAGCATGTGCAGTGTGACAGTCCAGAAATAAAAAGGAAAACAAAAGATTATGAACCACGGTGTACCGAATAATGGTGAGCATGGTATTCGGTATCCGGGTATCACTATTCGGTTATTGTTAATAGACGACACAAGCACGAGAGACGGAGATACAGAAACTAATACTTTTTTTTACCCAAAATCGGCCTTTGACTCTGCCCACTCACAAATATGATATTGTGAGTGAGGTGGACCCACTGAGATGGTGGTCACTTGACCCAAGGGATCCATTCCCTCAAATGACCTTCACGGTCACTCCATGGTCCTCCTCGACCTTCATCAAATACACCATCTCCTCCTTCAAGTACATGTATTCATTTACATCATTATTACAAAACTGACCTTCAGTCCCGTGACCAGTTTCAGGAGGTGATGTCCCTTGTGATGACCCTGACCCCTCCTCTACAGAACCTTCCTCACCAGTCGTCGTCTTCCCTTCAATCACTTCGTCCTGGCCCTGAGATTGACCCACTTTTCGTCTATCTGTTTCGCTTGCAACCCACTCCACATTCAAAATACATTTTGGGTGAATTAAATTAATAATTAAAATCTTTGTGCATTAATGACGAGGCTATACAACTACAGGCTGCTCCATAAATCTGCACCCAGTACTACCCATAGAAATTAAACCACATACATAAACCAAGGAGATAAGGAAAAAATTATACACAGTAGGCACTCAAGTCAGAAGAATTCCCTGATTCTGAAGGTTTTTCACACAAACACACTTGGCAACATCAAAGGTAATTTTCATTTGAAAAATTTGAGTTATTGACCCTTTAATTCCACGAAAGTCAATTTGAACTCAAAAAATAAAAGCGTTTGGCTCCATGGCTAAGTTTGATATTCAAGTTAATTTAAATTTAAATTTCAAAATTAAATGGTGAAAAAAGTAAACGTATTTTTTTTAAATACTTGACTTTTTATGACATAAAAATTCAGAATTTTGTATAATGAAATATGTCTGTCCTACACTCTCTAGAGAATTTCTAAATACAGTTATAATTAAGTAATATTAAAAGGAACTGATGAATGTGACAAAATGGAAATAATTGATTAAAACCTTACACCAGCTTGAACGATTCGAATGTCGGGACCTTGAGGTCTTCTCCAAGTCACCGTCTCCTTAGTCACCTCATGATGAAAAAAAGTCTTTCTTTCCCCTGTTTTCTCCGCCACCAGATTCTCATCAGACGTGGTCAAGCATAATTTGACTCCACCCATTCTTTCACCTTGACTTTGACCTTGACCTTCTCCTCCTGGTCCTTGTGGTTGAATCTGTTGTTGTTCTGGAGGTGGACGTCGTGGTTCTTGTGTCAGTTGCGGTTTCAATCTTGGTTGGGCTATGGATAGAATTCATTTTTAGATAAAGAATAATATTATATTAACCGTATTCTTCAAGGACCACCTCCAAAATGGGACGCCTTCCTAGAGGTGGTCCTATCAGTCGGGTTTTCTCGGGTCGGGTCTCGGTCTTACCTCCCATTGGACCTGGATGACGTACACGTTGCATTTGACCTTGACCAGGTGGTCCACGACCACCCCGCATTACAAGTGGACCTGGTTGACAGCACATTTGTCCATGCGCTCCTAGAGGTGGTCGAACTCGGAATCGGATCCCTTGTGGAGGTAATCCACCATTTCCTCCTATCAATGGTATTTGTAGTGAGGGTCCAACACAACCTTGGTTCAAATCCCCCGGGGGTACTTGTCCTTGTCCAAGAGGAATTTGTGGTGGCCCTAAACCCAGTGCTCCATCAACTCCCGCTCCGCACTCTTGTTGTGGTGAATTCTGAGACGGTGGTCCGAGGAGCTGCCCGCGTCTGCTGTCATTTCCAATAACAGCTGCAGGTCTCAGACTACATGAACCGGTCACCATTGGTCGTGACTGTCCTTGAGATGACGCTCGGGATCCTGCCCCTGGAGCTCGCATTCCTTGTGAGGGTCCTAAAATTTCAAATTAATTATTGAAAAATCTGTAATTTGCAAATACTATCATTCATTCTGGTTACAAATCACAGGACAAGGTGGTCACCAGAACACAATTACTCATGCCCAAGGTAAACTTTTCAAATAAATGTGAGATATACAATTTGCAGAAGGATTAAATGAATTTGATGTGAAATATACAATTTGATTACTATCGAGGAAATTGAAGGAGGACAGGGAACGGTTACAAAATATAAATCCCAACCCCGATCCTTCCTCTGGTTTGTGGGTTAACTGTTGAGTTGATAGTTGACAAATATCACCAAATGAGTCTAAACTTTAAAACATTGAGCATAACAATATGAACATACAGTGAGCACAGTAAGTATTCATACCCTTCGTACGGTTGCTATTGGAATTGGAACGGCAGTAACTTTTTACTGTCGTCAACTACACTTAAGTAACTTTTTTATTCGGAAGCACACTCGATTAGGATCAAAATGATACACATTCCTCATCGGGATAGGAATGCGGTCTCTGACAGAGCCAGTCGAATCCAGTCGAAATGGAAAAAGGACGCCAAAGAAGTATTCATACCCTTTTCATTTACGCGTTCACTGCTACAACATATTCGTTGACTGACATTACTAAC
>JAQFYE010005543.1:0-11828 GCA_034694305.1 Protaphorura glebata | reverse complement strand
CAACTTTCTAGCTCGCAAGGTTAAGTGAGGAGAGCAATTGATAGGTGGCCAAATAAAAAAGAAGACACCCTGTATTTTGAGTAAACTTCAACTAAAAAATTTCTTAAATGCCTACACGTGATTTTTTCCTGGAGTGAATTTATCCGCCCAGTAGACATGGCAAGGTCCGCCGACGAATTTCCCGTGTTTAGTACACAAGTTTTCAATTTGATCAGAAACATCTGTATGGACAGCATTGAAAGAATTTTCCCTACTCCAGTCAACAATGGCTTCAAATGCAGAAAACATGTCCTCAATCACGTTGTCAATCTCAGGTGCACAAATTATCCATGATTTGTAGTTATAATACTGCCAAAAATCAAGATTATTTAATAGGGTTATAATTTCGTAGCATAAGCACTGGTCCTGAACGCTTTTGCAACCCAAGGTAGAAGTGTTCAATCACAATCTTATTTAAAAATTATGCAAAAAGAAAATTCTTTCAAAAATTAAAAAATATACAAAAAATGCTACGACGAAATGGTCGGAATGCAAGGACGCTCTAGTATTAGACTGTACCGGATTCGCCATATTGCAATGAACCACCCTAAATAGAATCAAGATTTTAAAGCTTTTCGAGTTTAGTCTCACCGACAAATCCTGCTTGGCTACGATGAAAGCATTTCTTCCTTCAATTATTCCGTCATATGCATAAATATCTGTCGGGACAATTTTCTTCAGAGAACCGTCCAAACATAAGCTGACCACATTGTGTAGCTAATATTTTTGAATTGTGAACTATTTAATATTTGCGCGTATAAAAAAGCTGATGAGTAATAGATAACAGTATGTACCATACCTGTGAGGATTTTGGTAACAGATTTATTAAATTGTTTGCTAGCTCCGCAAATTGTATTTCTTCAATTTTATGGAATCTGCCCATCTTACGCAGTAGTTTATTAAAATGATTTAAAAAATCGACTGAGTCTGTTAATTGAATAAGATGTTTTGTAGGAATAAAAACCGACCAACAACACTTGTTCGTAACTGGCATAGCATGACGAGAGTCAACCATATTATGTATATGTAATTCGCATAATCATTGACGCTATCAAATTCATTCATTCGAGACCTCAATACTCACAAGAAGCTGTTGATGAAGAAAAAGTTCATTGTGCTTTTTTTATAAGGCGCTGACCTACAAACACAGTCCAAGAATTTTCCAATTTGTTTATGATTAAGTCGTGTTTTTCAAAAGGCCACTTGCTCTGAAAATGTTCCTGTCGCAAAATTAATACATTTATGTTTCAGCAGAAACGGAAAGAGCAACAAATTTCCTTCGCTAAATAGTAATCGCTTATAGATAATAATACAAAAAACTACGCTGCCAGGAGAGAGATAGGTCTATGTCTTAGTGATATTCCAATTCCAAAAATGCTAAGGTTATCTAACTGATAATAGGAGAATAAACTTTTCCGTTCACGTATAACGTGTACACTGAAGTTGTTTTGTTGTTGCTGTTTTTGAGGTACACTTTTTTCCCACAAGAAAATAAGCTATATTTGATCGTAAACATCCCAGGTTGACTAGTCCCATACTCATTCCAGTACCGGATTAGCAGAAAATACTTCTCCCTTAGTCACACGTTTAATTTTACGATCACCAGCATAATAAATGACCGTTTAAAAGTACTGAACTGATAGAATGTAACTCAACCTACGTTGTTTTATTGTTCAAAGCTCTGTGACTCAGACAATATTGTATTTATTGTACTTTCAAAAGATTGTACAGAATGTCTGACGTCAATCTCAAGAGATGTACCTTCGGTTTAACTACTCAATTCGCTTTCTAACTACCAATTGATTTATCCTACGAACAACGAACTATGCATTGGACGAAGACATTTTTATTCAGAGTAAGAAATTCAAGTCATAATTGCTTTTAAATATATAGATATAGAAATAATGAAACAGTAGCTAATGGCAAAGATCTCAATATATAAAAATTAGGAATGAGACACCAGTACTCCTTATCACTTTTTGAAAAACATTAAAATTGTAAAACAAATTTAAAAAGTTTCAAAAATTTCAAGATGTGAGATATATCAATATTTTCTAGAGTTTTACAGAAGATAGTAAGAGTCAAAATAAAGGCTACGAATGCTCAATATATTAAGTACTCACAAATTCCACACAGAAAATAACCAGAATATCCGAAAGAATTACCTATTCCACTTTGGAAGCATGTCCACAATGTCCAGTGAGTCCAGTCCAGTGTCGAGTCGACGGTTTTTACTGTCAGTATTGAATTGAACATATTCTAAACAGATTTCGTCTGTTGACCTATTTATAATTAAACGGGCAAAATTGTCGCAACGCAAAAAAATAGGGATTCGACAATACTCTCCAGCGAATATATTTACAACCGAACACACAATCCCACATTTAGCGGGTATTTCCCTCGTCAGTTCCGGTTCTACTGACATTCACACCAACTCTTTGTAAGACTCATTGAGGCGGAAACCGCATTTTAAAGAATAATCAACTCGTTAGAATAATTGATTTTTGGTGCTTGTCTGACTCAACGGAACTTGAACAGGGCGTACATATTTCGAAAGAATTTGTCGTGATTTTTTTCTTTTGCAATATGAATATTCCAACGCACGAACGAATTAGCACGAATTAATACGAATCATTCGTAGAAGATGACGTCTACGGAATTCATGGAAGACCTTACCAACCGCCCAATGTTTTTTGAACCAAATGAGATCGACAAAGTTGTCATGCTTTATGATTAAAATACTCTGTATTAATATTTGGGGCGATATATACAGAACTTAGTTTATTGCAAATTTAGCTTTTAGTCTTGCTTGTAAATTAGTATAATTTTTTCTGCTGCAATTTTGCTCCAAAGTCCTTTTGTTACCCAATTCTTGCCGGTTATGGCGTAACGCAGTAAAATGCAAATACGCAGGTTAGACATTTTCATAATGACAAGAATGGCGTTATTTGTGAGTCAAAAGTCGAAGGAGAAGCGTAAACCAGTTCAAAATAGCACACTCAAATTGGCAATTCGAAAAAGTACAATTGTTCTTTGGGTTTTTCACCTGTACGTCTATATTCGTTCATTTTACAGAATGTTCCAGTTTCGCAAACAAAATAATTCCAATGGAAGGAGAGGGAAAACTACTACGAAGAAACAATAATAATATGCACAACATTTCCATTTTGAATATGTACTTTGACCATGGATGCAAGCAGTGACGGCAGGTTTTATTTGGAAATTAGGATTTGCAATCCCAGTCACGCTAAAAATGAATAGTAGTGTTGAAATAATTTCAGCCTCAGGTTTGCTGTGTGCAAAAATAAGAACGTATGAAATGCTAATAGCACGACGCATTTATAAATAAAACAAGAGTGTACAGCCTCCTTTGTCTTCATTAACAATTAACAAGCAGTTCCTTCCTGGTTCGCCAGTGACTTCCTTATATTTAAGACTCCTTCCGCGGAAAAAATTCTTGTAGTAGTAGGTAATCATTTTTTAGAAAATAAATTTAAATGCCGTCTTCTGGTCGGAGTGAACGTTCCAGGTCCTCTAGTTGTACCGGAAAACAGAAAACGAGTCATGCTGACACAAAACATTTTCATATCAATTTTGGAGAAGTGAAAAATAAAATAAACTACTTTTACGAAACTGGGACACTTTTTATATTCTTTTGGATATATGACCATCGTCATCATCATCATTGAGACTAAGGGTCGACGAAAACGATTTTTTCCACGACCAAAATTCAAAGTGAAAGTGAAGACAAAGTTTTGATAGAGAAGGAACTGAATTCCCCGGAATTCGAATTTCACAGTATAGTAAAGTAATGTAAGTTTGTTAACTTTTTGTGCATAAATATGAAAACAAGAGCGCTGGGGTTGGGATGTACTCCGGACTTGTCTACATCCTGAGTTGTGATGATAGAATTCTGATATCACAATTTTTTTGTCAAAAAGGTTTATCACCTATTTCTATGGGGTAGAAAGCCACGAAACCTGCGATGCAACTTCGAAATCCTATTTTGAAGAATGCGTTGTATTAAAACCACACCCAACGTCTATTTAACTATAATTGCGCATCATCGTAGTACCCGACTTTCCTACCCAATTAGGGCACTTTACTGATTTACGAAAGCGAACGTACATAGGACTCACAATATTTGGAATTTTTACATATAGCACCAATCTTAGTAATTAAAAATTAAATTCATAAGTAATTATACAATTAATTGTGTTCTAATTTCTAGATACAAGAGGATCCAGAAATTCCAGGAGCAAAATCATTTGGACCAACGCAACGCAACGAGATTATGAGCCAAAGCGATAATGGCACTGTTTTCGAAAACAAACTACTCAAAAGAATTGCTTTTACTACCATACTGTTGAATATTTAGCATTCAAGGTCACAAATTGAAATGACGGTTCCACGGGTTATATGAGAGAGAAAATATGGCGATGGATTTATTATTATTCCGGTTTAATCGTGGGCGACCTGTTCTTACAAAAATTGAAGACTAAGAACATCTAGAATTCAAGATTTAAAACATATTTCGTCGTATTAAGTCGTTTAAGTTTATTATAGAAACCACAATTTGTGAAATAATAAGTTATTTCTGTCGACCTGAATCCAACAGTATTAATTATTTACTATTTATACTGATATTTAATATACATATTAAATATCATATTGTTGTATACTGTTTAATTCTTCATTTCAACATCGTCAGAATGAGAATTTGATTCAGTTCTTATGAATACAACTATCAGAAATTTTACCCAACTATTGTTTGATGTACGCGTGGCTGCCCGATATACTTTTATGGAGTTCTCATGCTTGCCGGAAGCATTAAGTGGATTTTGATAATAAAGTAGAAGCAAAACTTCATTTTACGTCTTTTATTTACTTCGTCCCTACATCAAGTACATCTCAATACGAAAACTTTAAAGAAATTAAAAACAATAATGAAACATCGGATTCGGAGTAGACAAGAAAAGTCCTGAGTGATTTGAATAAAATATTTATATATTTAATTAATTAATATTTTGATTATTAATATTTAATTTTGGACAATTTTCATATAATTTGTAACGCTATCTATTTCTGTAATTTATTTAAAAAACAAATATTGAAAACGTGTTTTTCCCTTATAAGAATGAACAATTTTGGACAGGAGTTCCCTCGGATGTGCCAAATACTTTTCTTTATTCACAAATCATAAAAAATATTTGTTTACTTGAAATCCATTTTGGGACTTTTTAGGAAGGTACTCCGACGCCTATGCTCTAATTATTATCTCATTAATTACAAAAAAGTGCAGAAAATTGCAAATTTTACAGATTAAAATTGTCTTCAAAGTAGAAAATGGTAATGCTCGTTATTCCACTTCACTTGATTTTCTGGTAATGCGAGGGCAAATGGAAAATTACGACATATGCAAAGAGTTCAATTTTTATTCCAAGAAATTATATAATTAAAAGGTGTAATTGGAGTAGTAAAGCTAAATTATAATCAAAATACACGTTGGATTTATTGTAGGAAAGGTACCCCTAGCAGTACAGGAAATGTTCCATGGGATAACAAAACGATGACTACAGATAAATGTAATATCAAATCTCACAAACGTTGGTAATCTCATTGTTAGACAGTCTCACATTCCAGACACAAGGACGCGACGGTAGTAGTATTTATACGACTATAAATTTTGACTGATAAGGCACCACAAAGGAAGCATAAACAATTAATTAATTTGGGAAAATGGATATGAGCGACCCTGCAATAATTCATTCAGTGTTAGTCACTTTGCAGTTATACGGCTGCAATTTTATATAATTTCAACTATCACAACTAATTGTTCAAAATTGGGTAAATTGTTGATTTTTATGAAATTACGAAAAAAATTCACGGAAGTCTCAACTTTCCCCTAGAAATTCTGAGACATCGAAAAGTAGATTGGGCTGAAGTTTGATGAACTTTGAGAGGGCGGGTTCATTTCAAACACTCCGGAATTCACTTTTAATTTGACTTGACCAAATTTTTATTAGTTTTAATTCACTAGTTGACAGTATTTTAAAGGTCAGCCAATTGAATCTGGTGACCTCTACCCTGTGACCTGTGACTGAGTCCGTCCACTGACTGCTACTCTTCATATCCGTTCGATTCTTCTGTGTCATCCGGTGCCGTCGCCCTAATCAGTGATTGAAATCAATATGGATCCGAGATCTTACGAAAACCTGAGGAACCGGACTCTTCTTTTCTTCATTGAAAAATTAGTAGAAAAGTCTCCGAGGTCACTTCATGATTTAAGTTGTCAATTTGGGTCAAAACATTTCACGAAGGAAATGAGACAAATTGCTGGAGGGTCACAGAGTGGACTCAAGAAATTCCTCATGCAGTATCCCTCATTGTTTATGGTAAATTGAAATCAAAATATTAGAACTGATTTGTACTAAATTTTGGACATTTCGGTCACGTCACGGACTTGGTTAAGCTGAACGTTCTTTTTATAAATATTTGCAAAAATCGTAGAGTTTATAACGATATTATACCTTTTTTTCACATATTATCGAATTTTGCAACCATGTTGTACAATTCTTAACTATTTTATCGAATTTGTAACAATAATGGTTAAGAACATTGACATTATCCCGTTTTCAACGATATAAGGCAATTTTTTAGCAATTTTATTCAGAAAGATTCTGTTTTTTCCTGACGAAGAAACCAGTTTAGGTTTCGAAAGCTAGAATAAAATATTATCACAAACACAATGACATCCGTACAATCCATTCAAGTTTAGCAAGTTTAGCAAGAAAGCAATTTTATCCCATTTTTAACAATATTATCCAATTCTTAACAATTTTATCCAATTTTTGACAATATCATCCACTTCTTAACAATCTTATCAAATTTTAACGGTATTATTTATATTATCCAATTCTTAACAATTTTATCCAATTTTTAACAATATTATCCAATTTTGACATTATTATTTATATTAATCCAATTTTTAATATTATCCAATTCTTAACAATTTTATCCAATTTTAACAGTATTATCTAATTTTTAACAATTTTATGCAATATTTCTAGAATTATCCGATTATTAATAATTTTGTCCAATTTTTAATGATTTTATCAAATTTTGAACAATTTTATTCAATTTTTAACAATATTATTTATATTATTCCATTTTTAATAATATTATTAAATTCTTAACAATTCTATCTAATTTTTAACAATATTTCTAGAATTATCCAATTATTAATAATTTTGTCCAATTTTTAATGATTTTATCTAATTTTGAACAATTTTATCCAATTTTTAACAATATTATTTATGTTATTCAATTTTTAATAATATTATTAAATTCTTAACAATTCTATCCAATTTTTAACAATATTTCTAGAATTATCCAATTTTTAATGATTTTATCTAATTTTGAACAATTTTATCCAATTTTTAACAATATTATTTATATTATTCAACTTTTAATAATAATATTAAATTCTTAACAATTCTATCCAATTTTAAACAATATCCAATTTTTAACAAATGCAATTTTTAACAATATTATGCCATATTTCCAGAATTATCCAATTTTTGTAATATCTGTTTAATGTTGTCATTTAATGAAGATTTTATTTTATTTATTACATTACAGGTTGACGGAGAAGTTATATCGTACGCGGAGACTATGAAACACGAGCAGCATACCCTAATTCGAGACTATAATCGGGAAGCTGTAGAATATTTTCGAAATCGACTAATGCAGTATGGATTCAATGTCCATGTTCCAATTAGGAGCTTACTGGGACATCGCAGCCAAGCCAGTGTTGAAGTTCGTCATGTATCAGGACAGCACATTCGAGAATTTGCGGATTTCCTTGCAAGGAATGATGAATTTGTCGTCTCAGAAGAATTTGTTTGGTTAAAAGAATTTGACGGAGAAGTTATCGGAGAATTTATTGAAATTCGTGATTGCACCTATGATCGAGTGGCCGTGCTCAATATATGCCGATTCTTTGTGGAATTGATTAATGGGCGGGGACCGGTAAGTGTGCACACGAATCTTGTTTCTGCTCAATGTCAAATTGTCAGTACTGCGATGTTTATCGTATTTCTAAAAATAGATGCTCGTTGAACAATTATTTCATTTTGTTGGTGTTCATTTTGAGAGTCATGAGTTTGAAGGGATTTTTAAAACACCGAATGATTTGTCTGTATTCTTCAAAATTCAACCTCAGTGCTTTCAGGTAAGTATTTAAACCTCCTTTACGGTATTTCTCTATTATAATGCGTGTTGGATGGCTGAACGAATTCCCGAAGGCGTAGTGTTGATTTCAAATCAACATTACGCTTTCGGGAAGTTGAATATTTAAACTCTTTATAACGATTTTTCTTTTTAGCGATGCGTTCCTTTTAGCTCTGACCAAATTTTTGAGTAGAGTAACTGACGCTATTGCTATTATCATGCTTTCAGCGCAAGAATTTCTTTCTCATAATTTGAAATATATTAAGAGATATAACATTTAGAGATGATCTAACCTGGGTCTTCCAGAAGCTAGAATTGGCAGATTTCATCCTTGGATTTTGCAATAAGCTTCAAATTATACTGATTATACTCCCGTCCAAATTTCTGTTACTTTATTACGTTGTTCTTTTAAAACGATGAACTTGCATCGTCGTATCGTTAATTAGATGTGTTAATGTACTTCTAAAATATTACTCATAATTTTTCTTGATTTTTTCTGCAGGTTCACGCAAATTTGGTCACACTATCTGACACCCATATTCTTGGGTTAGATTTTCTCCAAAAGCAAGTTGAATCAAATGCCGTCCAACAAATGGTTCAAGATAGTCCTCCACAATCACTTCCTCCAAAATCGATTCAGCCAGTTTGTCCGTCACCCGCCCCACTGATGAACAACAAACTTGAACCTCCAAAACCACGACCTTTACTCGAAATTAAATTAGACCTCCCTCCAGGAATTCGTCGACCGGAAACAATTCCAACAACTCCAGTCCTACCAAAACCGACTGGTAAACCGCCATTAATACCAACGTCAAATCAAAGCTTAAAACAAAGAGTCTCGTCTTTACTCATGGAAACTATAACTCAAAATTCGGACAAAGATTACAAGTGTGGACAACTCGGGAATACTCAAAAACATGGACAGGGTCAAGATTCTAGTATACTCCTAAATGGGAATGAAGAAGAAATTAGAAATTATATTTTATCAAAAACAATTATTGTGTCCAATTGGAGAAAGGGGAAAACAATTGCGACAGATCTGTTGACTGCTAAAAGAAATATTAGCGTGGATTGTGAGGGTGTTAATTTAGGACAAGATGGGAGGGTCACTCTACTTCAAGTTGGAACAAACGCCAGTGATGGAAATGAGACTGTGTATGTTTTTGATATGCTCGTTGAGAAAATGTGGGAGTGTCTCAAAGATGTTCTGGAGAGTCATGAAATCGTCAAGGTATTCTGAATTTCCTATTCAAAAATTAAAACCTAATTCAAAAGCAGTATATGCTTTTGAATTAGTATTAGTTAAAATCAACCACGGTGATTTATCACTGGGAATATCGAAAAATTGAGTTTTTGACTGATGTTTTGACATGCCGAGCCTGTCGACTTCAGTTAGGTAATTTAAAGTTTATAATTATCGTGATAATTGCAGCGATTATTACCTTTCGAAAGTTATCAAGAAAATAATTGGTCTTGGCGGTTTTTACGCTTTAAGAATTTAAAAATCATAATCGATAGTAATGCGTTGCGATTATTTTTGATAATTATCAGAGTTTGGGACGGGAGGTACCTGTTTCGTATAATGTGAATGCTCTTGATAATCACGAACGATTCACGTTATTGACGTTATAATACTTTAGTCAATTAATTTAGTGATTGATTTTCTTGGTTGGTTTTGATTTATTAATGGGATGTAAGATGACTCAAAGCAATTAAGCAAGCAAGACCTAAATATATAAACTATTATTATTATATAAACTAATTGAATTGAATAGTCGCTATTTTTGACATTACTGTCACAAATCCGAGTTGGATTAGTAAAATAATTTTTTTATGAATGACTTACATTCTCTCAGGACTGTTTGGTTGACAGTCGTGGAACTTTTTTTTTTAAATTGCATAATTTGTGACGTGTCAATAATTAGGTGAGAGAATTGAGACAAACATGACGTGGGACTGGAAAGTCATAAAATTAAAATGGGATGGAATTTTTGTCAACTGGCAGGATCGTAATATTTCTCTAGTTAACTTAATTGAAATTTTGTTCATTGTTACTGTTAATTTTAATGCAGTTTATTGTTGCAGGTTATGCATGATTGCCGAAATGACAGCGTGAATCTCTACAATCAATTTGGGATCAAATTATGTAACGTATTTGATACGCAATCAGCTAATATTATAATTCAAATGAAGTCAGCGGACTCAAATTCAAAAGTAAAAAATATCAGTTTAAATAATCTCTGCTCAAGTTATGGACTGCCAGTGAATCCTTACAAGGAGAAAGTCAAAGTAAGTAACTCCGCACATTCTTAAGATAAATTTTCAAATTTAAAATTCAAACTCGTTAGGGGTCTAAAATTTGGAGTTTAACTAAACTGGTCTGTATTTTATTTAGTTACTAATTTTACTCTTGTGAGTTACCAACTAAGCTTATGATTTTATCAACAGGGAATCTACCGCCATGATCAGAAGTATTGGTTACGACGCCCACTGACTAAACAAATGTTAGCATACGCCTCATCTGACGTGATTTCATTGCTTCAAATGTATACGATCCTCAGCTCTAAAATTGATGACTGGCAATTTTTCTACGAGCTCTGCGAGGAACAAATTCTTTCACACATCACACCAGACGAGATTAAATCCAGAAGAAGACATCGAAAAAATACTATTGATGTAGAGGAGTTAAGGAGAAAATTGGATTCGTCTAATGATTTGAAGAAAATTGTGCTCAGTAATCGTGAAGTCCGACTTTTGAAGTAAGTTTTGGTTTCGTCGTAATTTTTTATTATGTTAATGTTACTCATTATTACACGTATTTCGAAATATTGACATTCTCGTACAACTGAAGATTGCTTTGAAAATAAATTACTTTCTTATTTATTTCAGACACATGGAAATGCCTGCCAGTACTCTAGAGCAATTGTCATCAAGTATTAAAGTGGCGAAGAAATTGCAATCGAATGCAAACACAATGCAAAAATGTAATTCGGACTCTTCATCTGAATCAAATTTCAATTCTTTAGACAACACATTGGATCAGTCCTATTCTTCCCAATCCTTATCGCAACATTCAAGCCTTAATCTTTACGAGACGACAGAGACGGAGAAGAAAATCACAAGTATTGAGAAACTCATTGATACAATGATATCAAAAGAAATTAGTTCGAATGTAAGAGTTGATGCAGTAACTCAGACTATGTCCACAGGGGATATTGTTCTTAGTCAAGTTTGGAATGGAGAGTATTAATATTTAATTTAATAATCTTAAGAGTAGGATTCGATGGTAATTTTAAATTGAAGGAGAGAATGACACAAGTGCTAATACGTAATCATAATTACTAAAAGTTCCAATTTATAGTTTTAGTCAAGGCTAATCTGGCCATATAAAATATGTATTCCGTGCCTAATTTTAAATGATAAGACGTCCAGTTATTTGCAATAATGTAGTTTTTTGTTTGTCTTTACTTCCATTCAACCAGGGCACGTAAACATACCTTCTAATAGGGTGGTGACAAGGTCTATCTCTCTAATGTTGAAATTCTGGACGGCTATAA
>JAQFYE010005542.1:0-11828 GCA_034694305.1 Protaphorura glebata | reverse complement strand
AAATGCTTCACAGATCTTCCGTTTGAGTTGGACCCTTTAATTGTTTAATTAATATTTCCATTTCCGGATAATATAATCTGAAAACGAATTTCACACTGTGCTTTTATTATTCTCTTTTATTACAAACGTAAAGATTAGGAATTCAAAATAGTCTGCCTATGTTAACATAGGGTTGCCATCAGCAATATAATTTTTACGCTCCTCTGGTTTGTTTTGAAATTCTGAAAGGCTCGGGCCAGGTCATACTTATTGATATGTCGAAGCCGGAAATCTGGATCTCTCGAGTTCAATTCGGCACAGGGTGGGTTGTTGTTGAAAATGATGGTGAATGAGAATTGATTTATTCGAAATTATTAACATATTTTGACTTTAGTATTATTAAAATACGTAAGTCTATTTAGACATTCCAGTTTTGGACATTGGACCAAACTGTACAACGTTACAATGTTAGAATTTTGTTCGGCTATAAGTGACGGTTGTTAGAAAAATTGACCATGACATGCGGATTTCAGCAACACAGTAATTATCTTGAAATGTAATATTTCCGAACTGATACACACAAGGGAAACGCACGATTACACATTTTTGTCCATAAATGTGGTATTCTTTTGCTTATTCTAAAATTTTTGTTGGATATATTTACCATAGAACTTAAGGAAACTCTAAATCTTTACAAAAAAAAAATATTGAAATTTTTCTGATTTGTGCGTAATGCATCTAATGGACACGTCTCAACATTTGGGATGAAATGAAAATCGCCGTAAACAGAGTGCATTTTTACACACAATTTATAAATTTTCAAAGGGGGACTTCAAGACGTTCTTAATCTCATTTTCGGTGATAGGCATAAAAGTACCACATTTAGGCACAAAAATATTTTCAGGCCTTACCTCACCCTATTGAGAAAATTTGGTGTCGGCTAAAGTCATCGTATGCAGCATGCAGGTCGTGCCTATCGCTTGTGAGTATCAGTCGGAAATATTTTATTTCAAGATAATTACTGTTCTGCTGAAATCCAGAGGTAATGACCAAATTCTGAAACAACAACCGTCGCTTATAGCATAATGAAAATCTAACATTGTAAAGTACCACGATTAGGGGATGCCAACCTATTGAGGAAACTGGGTGTCGGGTCAGGTCCTCAAGATTTATAGCCAGCTATTTCGGATAATTCAAGAGGAGGAATGTTGTGCCATCAACTAACCAACTAATCAAAGTCCCCTTTGCGTTCTTTTCCATAAAATAAAAATTGCCTACAGAACATTTGATAGGAGCCATGGAATCCAAAACCATGCAGTTCATGTTTCGTTGCTTCGGACTCTGAAAGCATATGATGTTTGACCTTGTCGACTGTAGTTTGAAATGGACCGAGTTTTTGTAAAGGTCTGACATAAGGTAAGCCCCACCAAACAAGATGGCGAGACATGTTCCAGCAGCAGATATTGCCAGACATAATGTGAAGGGATGAACTCGGTCTCTCTGACTAATGGTAATGTAGATACACGTCATTGCAGCAGTTCCGCATAAAAATTTGACAGATGGTGTGTAGAATGCGGACAACGTATTGTTGTGAACTCTATTCAGGATGAAGATCGAGTTGTAGGCCTTTGACGAAGACACAAATGAATCAACGGGCCAATCCAGTCTGAAATCCGGACAATAATGATAATATTCATTATATACAAACATACTACTGACACACTATGACGATGATTTAACATTTAATAATTAATAGTTGTGTCCTTCTCGAGTTACCTCAGCCAGAAATTCCCACAGCACAGAAATGTGAATTGGATGGTAAACAATACGGCAGCGACGAGACTATATACGAATACATACAACCAAAACTCCAGAACGCAGAATATTGAAAATATAATGCACAATTTGTAGGTGTCCGGCAGAACTGAGTAAATGTAGAGAGGATTTTCAGGAATGACTACGAACATCATAAATCTACACAGGAACGCGATGAGTAGAAGCCAGACGAAATATCGAAGGAACTTTTCTCGCATGTTCTTCGAATCAGAATATTCCCGTCTTAGATGAGCGCGTCCTGGGAGCATATATTCAAGTCGAATCAAATGGAGATTTATTGTGCATTCATGTACATGCCGTAACCAACACAGAAATTTTACAATCACCCTCCGTGTAGTTTTTGTAGTATAAAATTAGATTAAAATTATCATCACGTCGGTTTTTATTTCAACTTTTCGTTCCCTCATAACCGCAAAGATGATCCTTCAAAAGTTGTTCCACTTGCTGAGACGAACAACTATATTCTCTGCGGTCAAAGGTTGAGTTGGTAGGTCAATGAAACCATTCAGCTTCTATATATAGTGATAGGTATAAATCAAATGGTTTCCTTGACCTGTGATCTCAATCTTTGACCACAGAAAAAATTGGCAGAGGGTAAAGTTGTTCGTCTTTTTGTAAGGGTAATTTTTGCGGTTATGAGGGAACGTGACACCAAACTTTGGCGCCCTCTGAGGGTGACCATGAATATTTAAGGCTGTCCTCAGCCATTTTGTTCAACAGGTCGTAGTATATCACTGTGAAGAATTTGAGCCGAATCGAACAAAAGGGAATTTTCTCATGCCTCCGCTCCGATCCATTTTAAACACTTACAGCACCTTAACGACGACGACTAAGTTTGGTTTACACAAAATGAATGTAATAATAGACTTACCGTATATTTGGCTAAATGTAATACTTTGGTTCAGAAGCCATATCATGTCATCCATGGACAGGTTGGACACAAACAGTACGAAACTCAAACCAGCATTCACTATGATCAAGTAAGCGTGTACCATAACACCATCCAAGTGATGCGTAATACTATACTGTTTAACACTTGTGGGAAGACGTGAAATGCAGAAGAAAGCATTCATGAATGAAAGACTAAAAGTAAAAGTGCAGAATAATCGCTTCCATTTCGAAGATGTTGGACGCGCATGTCGTAACTCTTTATCCCAATCCAAAGGAGTTATCCAGTATTTGCAACACAGACGCAGAGTATAATTAACAATTTCTAATTCTCCTTGAGTCAACATTTCCGGCTTTAGAAAGTTAAGACTTCAGGAATCAAAGTTTGCGAACGAAGTGATGGAAGAAAATGTTTTAAACGCTTTATCTTTGTCGAATGTACTGGAAAGGGTAGTTTTGAAGGACTTTATAGTCATCCATTCCATTCAATATTCGATCTAACTTACCGTACAAAAGGTGAGTGGCAAAAGTAATACATAATTTGAAATGGAACCCAGTGCATTCTTGTTCGTTAAGACTGTATTATCCACACGGTATCAAAACGGATCGAACTAAAAAGGAAACGCCGCCAGAGACACAACCGATAAACATACATTTTTGAATTGTGACACACGAATCAAAGAATAACATAGCCGTCGTGCGCACATCATATATAATATGTATGGAATTACATTGTTAGCGCACGATTCGTTCGGCGTCTTGGTTCAAAAGTAATTAACTGGAGTCTAGAATTTAGCTTTTAAAGGAAGCGAAGCCAGAGATACGAAACACATACCAAGACTTAATATTTGAATAGTGACACTCGAATGAGAGAATAGAGTAGCCGTTTGTAGGCTCATATCATTAGTAATATGTAGTGGAGATATCTCGTGAATCTAGAGGTTTGGCTCGGCGTCATGCTTTGCCGAAGTCAGAAATATTTAAGTACAGTTTCAAATTTAGTTTTTGCACACATCCGCCAGAAAAATAATTAAGTAGACAGCACCTTGTCCAAGAGAGTGATACATCTTTTTATAAATGAACTTCCCAATTCCATATTATGGTGTCCAAGGAGCGAGCTGTTTCCAGCTAACATGAAACACGCGCTACCCTGGATAATAAAACTGTCTGTCCGTTTCTGTTTTTTTCAAAGACGGAGAGAACAAAAAGTATGCTTAGAATCTCGTTAAAAATCAAACGTCGCGTACGCGTGCCATATCCTCAATGCAAACTGCAAAATCCTAAAACTACCGTAAAGGTGATTTATTCCTTCGTTGTTCGACGTGCATAATGCAAATCAAAGAACGAAAATCGAAAGAATCATTAGCGTGTAGAAATAGCGATGACAATCAAACAAAATCATTCTCCATGAGTCGGTGTCCATTTAGTAATTATAAATCTGTCTCAATAAAGAAAAAATACACTCCCATTAATTGACATAGCCGCTGAGGCCGAATCAAACATCATCGCGTATATTTATTTGGATTGCTGCCCATTTGGCCTAGAGAACGTAAACGTAGGTACCATCCAACAGTAGGAAAAACCAGTGGAAAAAACCTCTTTTAAAGCACCCACCGGATTGCAAGTCCGAGAAATTGAACCCAAGCACAGCGAGACAGAATGGGCCAACCATACCATCATGCTGCAATGGACTTGCTATATCTGTCTCAATAAAAAGAGTATTATGCTCTATTCGTTTTTCCCATAGAGTAATAATTTTTCTTCACTTAGAGCGGTCATTCGAGCAAAATGGGCGCGGTTATGGGCGGAGCCACAATTATAAGGTTGACCTAGAGACCCGAATGAATTTGATATTGAGGATGAGAGCGGCCGAGAAATTAAATTAAATTAATTTTCCGGAATAATACACTACTTTGTTTCCAAATAGTCAATTTGACAATTCGATGTTCAACATGTGAGAGATGTAGAATTTCAAAAAGCCCGCCATTTCTACCAAAACTTCTATCTAAAGCTAAACTCCGCGCCCAAACAATGGATAACAGCTATGCCCGCTCTATGTGGGGGAGGATCTTTACTCGATGGTTTTTTCATGGACATTGCACAAAAAATGTTTAGTCGTGAGAGCTTTTGTCAGGAGACCCAGGCACGTTTTTATTTACCAGAAACTGGTCAATTTTTGTATTGTAGACTGTATAAAAATTTTGGTGACCCTGTTGGATGTGCTATGGGAATATCCCACACGACTCAAACCCGCTCTACCAATTGGAGGACATCATTCCGCTCACTCTCTAGCTCTAGTGAAGGGTATAGGTAAGCGCCCCGGCTTCATTCATAATTTTCCTTGGAGCTACAATTTGTCCGCTTAAACCGAAGCAAGAACTCGGCATCCGGAGATTTAGAAAGAAGTTAGTACAAAGAAAGCCGTCTGTTTAGATTTGAATATGTGCTAGCTGTCCCAAACTACGCACTAGCGAGTTCTGTTATGTACATGCATAATATTAAGTACGTTCAAACCCTGCTGAAACCGTAGTTTGTGATTCCACGCCTGGACACTTCAAATGAAGAACCTTTCTGTTTGTGGTCCGTTTAATAATACAAGACAGCGTTAAAGACGTCCCGGGCCAGAGTGATACAGCTTTTTAAATATGGACTTCGTACAAAAGTTTGTATAGAGTTCAACTATTCGCTTCTTGAAAAGAATTACCCTGGATAAAGGTTCGGTTTCTCTTCCTAAAGCATATGTACACAAAATCACATTAAAAATTAAGAGTGCCAAGACTTATTGCAATCTGTAAAATCCCTCTAAACCCGCACTCATTACCAGCAGTGATAATTTTAAATGTGTATAAAGTAGCAAGTCCATTGCAGCATGATGGTATGGTTGGCCCATTCTGTCTCGCTGTGCTGGGGTTCGATTCCTCGGACTTGCACTCCCGGTGGTTGCTTTAAAGAGGTTTTTTTCCACTGGTTCTTCTTACTACTAGATGGTACCTACGTTGTACGTCTCTAGGCCAAATGGGAAGCAACCCAGAAATACGCGTTGGTGTTTGATTCGGCCTCAGCGGCTATGTCAATTATTGGGGTGTATTTTTTTAAATGTATATATATAAAGTTCAACCGAAGCTAAAGTCCGAGTCCTAGCATATTTCACGAACTCTAACAGTTTTATGAGATTTATTCCCTTCGTCGTTCGAAGTGCACACAATATAAACTCTTTCAGGTAGAATACAAGGTAGCAAGAAAAATACAGTGTCCCAAAAATAATTGACAGAGTAAAGGGAACACGGTAATGTGTTCTGTGTATTCGTAAAAATCTGGAACTCCTACCATGGAATCCGGCTACTATTTGCAATCTGATTATGTCACTCGTCGCACATTTCAGGTTTCGGTCGCCACGTTGACTTGACGTTGACGCAGTTCAGTTCTCTCCATAGAGAACTGCAACGCCATCACCTCGTGCCATCAGAGCACGAGGCACGCAGCTCTCAAGAGTACACTGCAACATGCCAGCAACTCCCCTTTCTTCCCCCAACTCCACGGTCCACGACGACCACCAGCTCAAGACAAGACAGACTATAACCCACAAGCAACAACTCAACTCCAGCCACTTGCATCCAGAGCTTTGGACAGTCACCACGGTGGCCCAGGCTCTCATGTACAGTCAAACACACTACAACACTTACGGTCTGGACTCCGCAGTTAAGGAGTATCCAGCCGTACAGCCAACACCACAACACTTACATGTGGGTTTCAAGCTAGGACTCACCTCAAGTGTAGTAACTAGAACCATATGTACAGCAAGTCATTACCGGGTTAATCAATAAATACCCTTCAAATGAGTTTGTCGGTGGTCTTGCCTTTTATTGAGTAGCCTGCGTGAACTAAGGAATTGTCCAAATAGGACAATACACAAGTTACCAACAGGAGACCGGCAATCCAGTGGTCTTCTCATCCATAGAGTCAGGGGCTTTGCGACGAAGTCGTAAAGTCCACAAAAACATGGTTGAAATCCCAACACCGTACACGTCCAGAATTCCAAAAAGGTCAAGTTGGTGACCTAAACCTGATGTCCGACGAGTGACATACCATTCCAGATTTCATATTTTATCATGATTCGATGGTAAGAATTTTAGATTTTTCAACAAATGTCCGCCCTGACGTTCGCCTAGTGAGACCTCGCCAGGTGACCTCTGAGGTCACGTGCAGTAAATGTTGACGGATTTCAACGAAATTTATATGGGAGATTTATATGTGACAAGGTCACAAGAATTACCGGGTGTTAATATGACCTCGCCAGGTGACTTCTGAGGTCACCAGAGGTCACAACCAGTAAATGATGACGGATTTTGACAAAAATTATATGGTAGGTAAGACCTCGCCAGGTGACCTCTGAGGTCACCATAGGTCACGAGCAGTAAATGACGGATGTTAACTAAATATACAGGGTAGTTACACGAAGTCACGAGAATCACCGGGTATTTAAATGACCTCGCCAGGCAACCTCTTACCTAGGGTCACCAGAGGTTAAATTTGCGAAGCCGCTGGAGATGGCCTGAAACGTACATAAATGCATTGAAAAGTGGGTGTCAGAGGGTCACCCCGACGCAGGTCACCACTTAGATATCTAGCTATACGGAGTGTGTGTGTGTTTCGATGCAACACATAGATACTGAGTCTTACGACGGTTTATTTTAATACAATATTAGGAGTGAAGTGATTTATGGACATCGGTTCTTCCGATCGAGTCCATTTCTTCCCATCTATTTCTTCAAACTACTTAAAGCAATTTACAAAATAGACGACTAGGTAAGAATTGACCAGGGCTGGTAATCGCAATTTTTTTTCTGGTTCCGATTCGTAATTATTTTTTCGATTCTCAAATTTTTCGTAGTCCGATTATTAGATTTCCGATTCGATTTTGTAAAATTTTGATTTCAATACCGATTATTTGAAAATTTCTATTCAAATTCCGATTCCGATTATTGAAATTTTTTATTCCGATTCCAATTTCGAATGGAGTACTGACCACCAGCGGCCAAAGTCAGAGTATTGGAGTCCTGAATTCTGAGGTCCGGTCAAAGTCAGAGTATTTGACACCGAAGCTACGGTAAGTTTTTTGAAAATTCGAATACCACAAAGTGAATGTCTTTTTCACCCAGTCATCCCCACACGGGATAAATTCAATTATTTCCCATTCAATTATCCCCACATCGGGTATATGCTATTCTTTTCATTTCAATCATCCACACACAGAGTAAATTATATTATTTCCCATTCAGTCATACCCACACGGAGAAAATTATAGGAAGTGATTATAATTATTAAATTATATTATTTATAAGAGTGAGCCAAATAACTACACCAATCTCAGAATTTCCTGTTTTCATATTTTCGAGGCAAACAAAACGAATGCGGTGAATGACCTTCTGAGGTTTCTTAATGCAATAGACTGACTTTTTATTCCAACTTTACGAGTACTTCAGTGTCAACTTTTATTTCATTTCACTTCATTCTAGATTAGAATATTTTGTTAATTTTAATTGATCCGCACTGGAATTAAGAAATATAAAATTTTTGACATTCAAGTCAAACGTGGACGTAACTTTCAGCAGGGCAACCCCAATTTAATTTTGTCATACCCACCTATTTCGGAAAATTCAAGAGGAAAAATGTTGTGCCCTGAACTAGCCAATCAAACAAAGTTGCCTTAGCTGACTTTTCTATATATAGTACAAATTCCCCACACAACATTTGACAAAAGCCATGGAATCCAAAATCATGGAGTTGATATTTCGTTGCTATTAACTGTGAATGCGTGTGGTGTTTGATCGCGTTAACTGAAGCTTGAATTTTTGAACAGAGTTTTTGAATAGGTCTGACAACCTCACTCATAACAACTCTCTTCAAATTTTTGTGGTCACCCCTGACCCCCACCGCGATCAACGTCGGGAATAGCTACAAGGACTGTTGAGGCGACGTTTGCTTTTTTCAGTCTTTTGTTCGTGCTTTCGACCATTTTTTCTTCTTGCCTCTTCAAGCCTTTGGTTAGTGATGAACTTCCATACACCGAACCTTTTGTATGCAACTTGCCAGATGGGAACAACCCCTGGAGAAACATACTTCGTTTAAGACCAGTTCACCACGATGAGAACTGCAGTGCTCCACATCATAGCGGAGCAAACTTTCGATTTAAGAAAAGGCTATGCTTCCTGTGCAATAAAAGGATGACAGAGTTTCGGTCAGGGGCAACGTGTACAAAAGTCTGAATAAATAAACGAATAAAAGGCTTAGGTCGGCAATTGTGGGCTCAACAGTTCTCGTAGCTAATCCCGACGTCGATCGCGCTAGCGACGATCACAAGAATTTGAAGGAAGTTGTGATATCTGAACTGACGGTTTCTATAACATCAGAAATGAGTTTGGAATTCTCAAATCAAGTTATATAGTCAAATTAAGTTATATATCAAATTAAGTTATAGAAATCAATTTCGTGTTTGTAACGAAAATTTCCCGACGATTGAATCAATACCAACTAATGAAATATATATCTTTACGAGAAGCAGCTAGAATGTGGCCTCGGGAACGGGACAATACTTTTTCTTTTGTAAATGTACCTCTAAGTGCAAGAATGAAAGGTGTAAATGCAAAAAGGCGAAAAGATTGTGCGGTAGCAAATGTCACAGTGCTGACACAGGTCGATGTTCAAAGATCTGATCGGTCTGAGTACAAACTTACGCTTAGTCGAACAAGAAACTTCCACTCAAATTTCTGTTCACGGTATGAATGAAACGCATTTACAGATACGAATGTTAAGAATGATATAGAGTTGACACCGGTCTTACAGAAGTCACCTTTATATATATTTGTAGAATTTAGACACAATTCAAACGTTGATTCAAATGTTTGCAGTACTACATTCAAATGTCTAAAAAATCGGGTAGGGCTCTATGTCCAATACTGTTTGCGTAAAGAATATGTCACTTTCAGTATTGTTTATACCTTTACGTTGACAAGAAACTTATTTGGGACGTTTTAATTACGCAATACTAATTCGGAAAATTCAACAGGAGGAACGTTGTGCCTTGAATTAGCCAATCAAACATGGTCCCTTTTAGTGTTGTTTCAGTTCCACATAGAACTGAGTTCCTGATTTCAGTTCCAGTTCCAGTTCCTGGGACTATACTAGAACTGCAATTAAGTTGGAACTAGAACTAGAACTATTTTGTTCTTTGATGTCGGAACTGGAACTGGAACGGTAGAAACTGAATGGAACTGAGTTCCAATTTAGTTCCTATGTAATATTTAGGCATTTAATTTAAACCGCGCTCTGACTCCAAATTTGAGTTCTCCATTCGTCTTTTGTTTGTGACGAGAGAGCAATCTCCTCGTTTGTTTGCATTGTCAATTTTGTTTCACAAATTGAACTAAAACGGGCTGTACAAAATGGTTCTACAGACAAGCCAGGAGATTTGAGATTGCTTGGACAACTGCGATTCCCAAGCCAGTGAAGACAACAATACAATTAAGAGAAAACTTTATAATGAAATGAATTTACTTTTTAACTGAATCGGACAAATGTTTTCGAGCACCTTTCGTTATTCCCTCGGTTGATAATACACAGGGTGTCTATACAAAAATATGAATAAAACATTTCTCCTGTCAAAATCATGAATTTTGTACAAAAGGATGCCCGTACAAAAGGGCAAGTTCGACAATTCTATTTCATTCTCTTCATTCTATTAAAACTTCCAACGTTTATATTTGAATTATATTTTCCTCAGTCCATATTATTAATATCTTTAATCCCTAATCGGTAATCACGGTAATTCTAATCTGGAACTAAAAAGGAGCTAAATAGGAGCTAATTAGGAACTGGAACTAACGAAACTTGAACTGATAAAATTGTAGGAACTGGAACTAACGAAACTGGAACTGACAAAATTGTAGGAACTTAAACTAACAAAACTGGAACTGATAATATTGTAGGAACTAGAACTAGAACTGGAACTAAATATATTGCTAGTTAGGAACTAACTATAACTAAACTGAATTGCGTTACTATTCAGTTGGAACTGGAACTAACTGGAACTAAAAGGAACTGAAACAACACTAGTCCCTTTAGCTGACTTTTCCATAAAGTGCAAATTCCCCACACAACACTTGATAGGAGCCATGGAATCCAAATGCATGCTGTTCATGTTTCGCTGCTTTTGACTTTGAATGCACATGATGATGATTTTTGACCGTGTTAACTTCAGGTACATCGCGGTGGAGTGTTTGCAAAGATCGGACATGAGGTAAGACCTAGCAAATAAGATGATAAACTACCGAGTGTTATCGCTGATGCACACACCGGCAAACATAATGTGATCGGGTGGACTCGGTCTCTCAGATTAATTGCGATGTAAGTGCAGATCATTGAAGCAGTTCCGGATAGGAATTTGACGGACGGTGTGTAGAGAGTGGAGAAAGTATTGTTGTGAACAGTATTCACTTCAAAACTGCTTTAATTTATATACATCTTATATTGCACGATTACTATTTTCACGAGGCAGCTTAAACAAATATGTCGCAGATACACTTAATAGAGAGCGTCATAGAGTAATATTTTGCTCTAACCTTACTTATTGATATCACAAGAAATTCAAAAGGGCTCCTGACTAACAAGTAATATTGAACTATCTTATCGCAATATAGCTTAAGCACTTCGGAAATCTTACATGCCCGTAATGCTTAAGAGAAAATCTGACCTCCCTATACCGGTAATGCTTAAGAGAAAATCTGACCTCCCTATGCCCGGAATGCTTAAGAGAAAATCTGACCTCCCTATGCCCGTAATGCTTAAGAGAAAATCTGACCTCCCCGTTCCCGTAATGTTCAAATCTGACCTCCCCATGCCTGTAATGTTCAAATCTGACCTCCCCATGCCCGTAATGTTAAAATCTGACCTCCCCATGCCTGTAATGTTAAAATCTGACCTCCCCATGCCCGTAATGCTTAAAATCTGACCTTCCCATGCCCGTAATGCTTAAGAGAAAATCCGACCTCCTCATGCCCGTAATGCTTAAGAAAAAATCTGACCTCCCCATGCCCGTAATGTTAAAATCTGACCTCCCCATGCCTGTA
>JAQFYE010005541.1:0-11829 GCA_034694305.1 Protaphorura glebata | reverse complement strand
GACAGACAGACAGACAGACAGACACCAATGACCATTGTATAGCTCAGTCGTTCCGCCTTTCGCAATAACTGTACCAATTTCTATAGTCTGTAAACACAGATGCAAGATTCGGTTCAATCAATTGACAAAAAAATATTTACAATACAAATACATCAGTTGATAACGGAATGTCTTTCATTCCGCACAGTTTACAGTGTAAACACTGATGACACTGCGACGAATTCATTTAAATTTAAAATGGCACTACCCAGCGAAAACGCCCGTCTAACGTTAACTGCAGTCCAAATTCGCGGCATAGTAATAGTTCCTCGAAAGGTACTCTCGTCTGAAATTGCACAAATGTGTAAGAGAAGTCGACAGTTGCAGTGGTCCGTTAGTTTCAAAAAATGCTCCTAATCTGCGCATCTATGGTTCTTTAGAAACCGTGATAAACTTGAAATCGAAAGTTATTTCTGGCCGAATAGTAATGTAATTTAATTTGTTTTAGGAAGAATCCCGAACGTCCTTCCCCAGAAACCTGTTTCTTTCGCTTGTCCGTACTTTTCATTTCACACGTATGTAATTTGTGTTTACTTCTCGACACATGATTCCCTGTATTTATCAACAGTATTACGGGCATTAGAAAGTGATCACTATTTATGGAACACTTAATGCTCCAGCTCGAGGGCACGCGGTGGTGCTGGAGCTGTAAATGTAATACCAATTTTGATGTCATCCACTGACTGTCAGACAGACTTCACCAGGTCAGACTTGAAGCGTGACACATGTCAGTCAATGCAAATCAGTGCATGGATTAATAATTTATATCCCAGATTTAAAAATTTCATTTACACTTTCCATGCCAGGATTAGAAATTAATCATAAAGTTTTATATTTACAGCTATTTGATAATAACCGCATCCGTCATGTTAACTATAGCAGTTCTCAACCAAAATATTTTCATCCTTTTCTAACACGAACTTGACCTAACTTGTGATTTGTGAGACAGAGTAAAATATGAGCAAAACTTAGAGTGAATGCTTTTGAAATATTGGGTAGTAAGGTGGTGCCCAGAATTTCTTAAATAAAATGAAAATGACAAAAATATATATAGTTGACACGTCCTTGGAAGGTCGTCGAGCAACCTGCAGTATTGTCATTGGGTCATATAATATAAGAACTTCCGGTCACCGGAAATATTTTATTAATAAGGAAAGTCACGGTAAGTTCTTAAATCTATAAAGTTAGAAGAACTCACTGGAAAGCAACTTTCAGGCCGAAAAATAACCAGAGTATTTGAGTTTGCGGAATATTCACTTCCTTATTTGCTTCGCATAATCACGAACCATTCAACACCTTCAACATTTGCTTGTGCAATTCGGATTCCTGGAGTTTCTCCGAACGCGAATGCATGCGATCGTCTGAACGCAACAATTTTTTGAAAAAATAAACAGTTCTAATTCGTACACTGAAATCCAACACGAACTTCTTGAACCTTTACCTGGTTTCTAATTCCAGGTCTGTGCCCGACAATAAAATTTTTGGGCTACGCATTAGGCAACGTGTATACTAAAAAAGTAAAGTAAATGCTGCAAGCCGATATTTCTAAACAACAGTTAGAGTTGAGACAAACACATGACAGAAGAAGAACGGACTCTAAAATTACAGTAATTAAGCTCATTGGTTTCACCTTAATTCGACTTCTATATTGCCTGTCATGTCAAAACAGAGAAAATAGGGCACCGCTGTAAGGTAAGGTAGTTAGGAGTTTAACCTCCTTGAAACGATGTCGGTATATTACGATAGATTTGGGAGAAAAAAAAATACCGAAAAAACGTCCAGGAACTCTTGGCCGCAATTATATACATTTCGAATTCTACACAAAAAGCCGATAAAATCTTTCGTCGACGTCACGTCGCGGTTGCTGTTGTTGGCAAAATCTAAGAAATCTCGTGTAATCACCGTGACAAATCGAAACCTCACTCAGAATCAGTGACATGAAATACATCAAATGAGCCGTTTCCGCCAACACGGTGGAATTGCGGCCCACCACCCTTTATTTAAGTTAATACGACAATCAGTCCTCCTAATCCTTAGCCAAAGTTTTACGATTGTGTAAATATGGTTTACGTGTCAAAACACTGGGGCAGAGTTGGGAGTCTTACAGTGACGGATGCTAGGAAAAAGAGCCCGAATGTCATGCATCCAACTTTTGAACATGTTTCTCATTCATTATGATTCATTTCAATGAACTTGGAAAATGAGAGATACGAGATACAACTCAAAACAAGGATGTAGTTTGAGCCCTAAGAGCACGTTTTTATCCAACTCGGAAGAATAATGTTCTCTCCTGTTCAACTTTCTCAAATTTATTTTCCCTCCCGAAAATCTTCCTTGACAGGTAAAAAATTGCGAACGATTGATAAAGAGTGCTGATCCCAAATCCCAAGAGAAACAATAAAGTTGCTTAAATTGTGCACAGGGTGGTTCGTAACTGTTTACTACACTTCTGCCTAGCCCGAGTTTGATGTTATCAAAATCAACAAATTATATTATTAGAGAACCTAATGTGGAATTCACGTGTAATGCACTAAAGATTTGACGCAAATAATTAATTTCAAAGTTCAAAATTATTGCACGCGACAGCATTCACAGGAAACGAATACGTCAGTATATCGCAGACTTAGAGATTTTCTCACACGCATCATTTCCGCAAACAGACTGAAAATTGACGGTTGATTTCTTTATTTATGAAAATGGTTTTATTGTACAACGGAATTTAGTTTGCATTCGCATATAATATTGTGGTTCCACCCAAATTCAGTCAATTTGGAGATTAGTAGAAGTAAACGTACAAAATAGATTTCTTGCCATTTCAAATTCCGATTAAAATGCAAATTTTACAGAATCGTCAAAATACCATCACATTCGTTGAAATAAATATAGAGTTTCAATGCTTTCCAGAAAGCAATTATATAGTTTCATTAGTTTCATATTAAATTTTAATATTAAGAATTTGAATAAAGCTTATCTTAAAAGCTGCCTTAGCATCTTTTTATGCTTTCGCACCTATCTTTTCTAATAAAATGAATTCCACGACTCCAAGGTGCAGGAATTTTATGAACAGTCTACACAAATGTAAATTATAGACTTACCTTGTTCGTTTGAAAGCATTACTGACATAAAGAAGAAATATTATTTACACGATTCGGATATGTATTTGTGAAACACCCTTTTGGTTTACATTTGCGAAATTAAACGTTATTAGTCACACGGACGGGACCGCGATTCCTCAAATGTTTTCCTGGCCAAATTAAATTCCGAAAGCATAGGGTTGCCAGTAGCAAAAATAGTTCAAGTAATTTTTTTACGCCCGACCAAATTTTGGTCTCAAGTAATTCTGCTAACCTTTGACGGCATCCCTGACAGCATTCAAGACAAAAAGTGTTGGTGGTAAAGGCATTAGTGTCTGCCGCCAATCCATTGACTCCTCATTCATCAAACGAGGATTTGACCTGTAGAAAAACAACCGTGTGTCCAAATCCCGTAATCGCCTCAAACAGTTGCTTACTCCCATCTCAATTCTTAACTTAACCACTTGACCTTCTGACAAGGCCCGGGACCGTGACCCCTTGAAAATAGTTTTAATGCTCACAGCCGCATTAAAATAAGTCGGTGGTATAATTTCCACTGCACCTGAATTCTCACGAAAATGTCGCCGTCTTTTTGCAGACACATTGTAATAATAATAATTTTCTTCCGAGTTTTGGTGGAATGAAATCTCGGGAATTGGAACCGCAACAGGTGTTCGTCGTGCCGTAAAGTCTTGCAATAAGGAAATGATTTTTCCAGCGAATACGGTTTGGCTATCGAACACAGCTGCACGAATCGCAGTCAAATTTAAACAGTTTGGATTGGCAGGGGATTGTTTAATCAAATTCTTTGCAAAACAACCATTTAAAAATAATGTAAAAATGACAACAGTGAAAAGCACAAATATAGCCGGCGACGGAACTTGAGGTTTCCTGAATTCTGACAGTGAACACATTCTTAGATGGAATATTGGAGTAGTGCTTGAAAATTAGAAATTACATGATGAATATCCTGGCAAAAGTCCGAAATTAGAATTTCGGTTTAACTTCGTACTTGCTATAAACACACGCAGATACAGAGAACACGCACATACGTACGCACATACGGGATCTTGGATCGCGACTGAGGAACACAAAGTGACTTTCGTTGTGGTTTTGAAGATGAGATGAAAATGAAGTTGATCTCTTCACCTGTTCTCCAACCGCATCTTCAGACTCTCTGCTCTGCATACACTTTCATTACACACAAACAAAAACTCAAACTATTTCGACTCTCGTCGTCTATGTGTTCAGAATATTGTATTCCCATTTACACAAAATCCTACTCACAGTCACAGCTGGATTCTGTATTGATTTGATAATCTTCACTTTGTACAGACATTAATTAACATTAGCTTTAGGCAAATCAAACCACGAAACGCATTTTTTTCATATAGACTGGGTTGCCATTCATTTGGCCTACGCTGGGTTCAGCGTGGATAAACTACACTGGAGAAGAACTCTCTAGTGACCGAAGACATTGCGAATCCAGGCAATCGAACACTTAACATATGGGTCTACCTGTACCACAAGCCACGAATGACCCACAGATTAAACAAACATCGAATTGCAAGTACTCAACAGAATTATCCATTTACCTTCTGTGCAACCACGTCTTTTATTAATTCATAATTTTGTATTCAAGTAACTGATAGTTTACTAGATTCCTGTGTTACAGGATTTGTTTAAAATTGAATGTTTGCAGCATAGCACTGCACTAGATTTGAATTTATTATTAGTACGATTCTTTACAATTCCTACCTCCAAACCTTCCGGTCTTCCACATCTCGGCACAAAGTCTGCGGAATGTGATTATGGCTGAGAAGGAGTCATAAACAGAAATTCATTTTATATTCAACTAACGTAGATGCATTGGATTTGATTTAATAATTTGCACGAATAAACGATATGTCTCATTTAGTGCGACTCGATTTATCATATCATCCATTTGGATCTCTTTGACCTTGTTGATTTGCTTACATATTTGTAATAGTTAGAATAAATCAAAAGACGTATAGACATTGGTTAAGAATTTGGACCAACGAAGACTTTGACAGAATTTTAATTTCGTGTTATTCATTCAGTTAGATATTTCAAGACTGTGCCACTTGAAGGCCTATTTACTCCACAGAACATTAAAACTCCAGTAATGCGAATCTAATGGACGTTCGCAAAAAATTGGAGGCTCGACTCGACAAGGAAAATCTAGGAGTAATGGACCACGTCTACGAATCTGTGACTTCAGAGAAAAGGAAGACTGGTAGGCCAAGAAATAGAAACAGAGTGAATTTTCACATAAATCCCGTCTCTCCTATTTTTTATGGTTGGGGATGCGAAATCGTCTATCAATGGAGACTGGAACTAGCGCGACAAGTACATTTAATATGGATTCAAATCGTATAAGGAAGGTCACAATAAAAACTCCGCAACAGGATAGCCAAAAAGGCGTTGAGTGGCCATCATTTTAACAAAATTGTGAAAAATTCACTTTCACGGACTCAAAAGTTTAATACGTACATTACAGTGCCGGATTCGAAATGTCTTTAGAATCAAGAGAAGTCTGGATGCTTCAATTTTTCAGTACCAGTGACTGTATACAAAATATTACAAGATGAATACACCGGTCATTATATTGGTGTTCCTATTTGTGTTTCTATGTTAATTCAATTCACCGTAAAAGTTCAAATGAAGGTTCTGGAATCAGTAAATCTCCTTAATAAGAACCAGAAATATTTCACACTCGTCTTGTTATTCGTTTGTTTGGCTTACAAAATAAAATTTACCGCAATTGCCAGATTTAAACCATGAGGTTTTGCTTCGATCTATGGTCGAAAACCCATTTCATAGTAACTTTCTGTTTGCATACACCTCGATGCAAAATACTTTAAAAAATAACTTAAAAACAATCTTTTCAAGCATTTAAAATTGGTTTATATTTGGATATGGCGTTATGACAAGCCATTTTGTAAGGATTATATTCGAATCACTACTGCCCGGCTTGACATAGTACTCAAAATAGCTAATCCTCCGGGTCAAGCCTGCTCAGCCACGGAGAACCTAATTCTTTCATAAGATTTTTCCAATTATAAGATTTTCGTTTGCCTGCTATGTTGTGAATTTTGCACTGAACTGTCATTTCCGCATTTTTTAATTCTTAACTCAAGGTTCGGACTACTAGGTTCAACTTATATAGATACGATTTACGTTAGGTTGTTTGTATCGCATACATGGAACCCGGAAAAGTTTAATAGCTTTTTCTTCATCAACTTTTGTTGTTGAAAGAAATCGAGAGTTGATGGGTCAACGGGTTATCTTGTTAACTCTGAAAGTTGATTTTGTTCCATCGCCGTATTTGGGCAAACGAAGGAAGGAATGCGAAGGTTAGGACACTCCGCTGGACAACCGAGTTAATTATTCTTTCGACTTTCCTTCAACATTTTTTATGGGGATTCATTTGAGAAAATCTGTTCCATAAAGTGTTATGCTGTGTTCATGCGGTTACTGCACTGCATGAACTTCAACATTCATGCTTATTGCAATCACATCACAGCATAGTCAATAAAAAATTATCGAGAGCGATTAAACACGCCGCCGCTTGGGTGGAGTTCTTCTAAAGATACTTTCTGACTTGCATTCGGTTCATTTCAGACGGGCAGACGTGCAGCTTAGGGAAGCTTGAAAAGAAAAACTGAATCTCAATAAATATTTCAGGTATTTTATATCAATGCTTGTCGAGGCGCCAAATTGGCCCGTACCGGTCTTGAATAACCCACTTAATTTAAGAATAGACAATGTGATTAACAATATATTTTTGGTTTGATGAACTATCACTCGGTCCAATCTGTTTAAACATCATTTCATCGCCAATTAACAGCTTAGTTCTAAGAACCTGTAAATTTAAGAATTTGGAATGGGCTTGCAATTAACGTTCTTTAAAACTTGTTTGAATCAAATTTCTGAATTCGAAAACTGAATTTTATGATGCAACGACGTACCACTAAACATTAACATAATATATAAAAATAAATATGAATAAAGCGTGAATTTGTTTCTGATAAATGTCTACAGTTGGCGTGAGAGCAAAACGAACAGAGGCGAAAACTAATGTGTATATCTGACCAATTTGAGGAAATGGTTCCACTTACTATTTATGCGATATTCACTCTTATGTAATTTAGTCATTCAGTTCAACGGAATAATTCGTCTGAGTCCAGTTGTCGAGATCAAAGTCAATGCAATGCTTGAATGTTTGAAAATTTTGAAATTATGTCACTGAAATAGCAACACTTTTTAGGAAATTAAGTGTGTACTCCAATTTCAACCCAATGAAAGATGCTGGCTTTTTAGCCACTTCAGTTACTCTTGAGAGAAACGACCCGCACTGATTTGGATTTAGGGAAGGGACAGGTGATGCATTCATGCTAGAAATATGAAGAGTTCGAATATAGACTTCTACACTACAGTAAGATAAAACTCATTCAGAGCAATCACATAATCCTTTACGATAGTTTCGTATCACCGTTTAATAATCCAATTCGTAGCAATTTTGTATTGCATGATTTCGATAAATATCTTGTCCGAATTCGCGCGCCGTTTAATTAAGCTTTCGATGGACGGTATGAGTCGGAGGTAAGTTTGGGAGTCTCAGGCGTGATTTTGAATCATCTTGCTAATCGTATCATCACCTCACAATCTCCCCTTGTGAATTTAACAGTCAAATTCACGCCTTGTTTATTAATATGTTCTGACACGTTAGATTGGGGTTGAGATCTAAATCCGTAGCACTTTTTCTCTTTCGTCGTGGACGTTCCTTCCCTGCCTGCCCCATTTAAAACCAAATGTTTCATTTTTTATCCTCCAAGTTTTTATTCGGGTTGGGTGGTCCATTCGATTCACAATTTTATTTATGTAAAGAACATTGTAATTGTGTCACTTCGAGTCAAAACTGTTTAGGCTCAACTAATGCGACGGGATCATTCAATTTAATGTGTCAACATTGCACAGTCGTGGGACAAGTTTACCCACTTTACTATACTAAACCATTTCATTCTATAGTCCTAGAAATTCCAATCCAGAGAACTCCGGGGCTGTCTCAGCGAGAAAATTAGACATGATTATAAATATAATTAGCCAAGTCTACCCCGGATGCCGGGCATTTTTTCCGGTGCCAATAATTCTGAATAAAGAAATTGGACAATTTCTGAAAATTGTAGATGCAAAATGATATTTTGGAAAATGCTGTCTTCAGAAGGTGTTTCTAGTTTCCTTTGTTGGAAGTGTATCCTGCAGCGAAGATAGTATGCCTTGGTTTTTCTCCAGCCACCAGAAAGCTGAGGATGACAGGAGTTAGTGGGAAAATAATTGTACCAAATTTTACAACACGCATGATTCAATTAAATTTTTAATTAATTAATTATTAATTCACATCTTCATTTCTCCTTAAAACCAGAGTCGCAGTCGCAGTCGCCATTGTACTTAAATTAGGACGTTGTCTGTTTGGCATAAAATTTAATGAATTTCATCCTAAAGTGGGCTGGCCCATAATTAGAGTGAATCCAACGGCCACTAAAATGGTCATCGTGTTGTCAAGTATAAATTTTTGACGTCTCGGTTCGTAATAGAACCACCGCACGCAATACGAATTACTGTAATTGCACGGCATGGCACAATGTATGTGCTTACAATGCTCGCACTTGATGATTGCATGTCTGAGACGAAGTACTTACGAACCAGCACAAAATGTTCCCTTGTTTGGGGCAGGCGGATTTTTGTTCAGGAACTTAAATTTTGCTTGTGTACGGAGTTAGATCAGAAGTATCAGCTGAGAAATTGTGACTGGATTGACGGAGTTCTGGTTCTGAGCATTAATGGTTAAATCGAAAAGTAACTAAGGAATAATCTTGCGTAGGCTTTTGTTTTTCCGGCAGACATATAGGAATGGATTTAGATTTTAGATTCATTGAAGTTAATACATTGAATGACATCAGAACGGGATCGACAAAAATGTGTGGGTTCACATTATTTAATTTTGATTAGTCTCTACGTTCCCGACGGTCTCACCGTGAAAAATAATTCTGCAGTCAGCAGTCACCCCGACTCAGACTGATTCACAACTCAATTTATGCGAATTTTTTTGCAACGCGCTTACAAGATCGGTGTTTGCTCTAAACTTTCTCGGTCTCGCTAGTCGCCTCTTAATTTTCAGTTTTTGAATCATCCACTACACGCTACTAATTTTGCAATTTGCTCTGCCATAAGGTTCTCGAGTTATTGGTGTCATTAACCTTTTTATTTTTAATTAACTCATTAAGGCAAAGACTCAAGCTGGAACACAATAATTATTTACGATACAAAATTCATACCTTGGAAATAATTAGCAAATACTGGGCACTTATAACAATATTTTTCTTTATTTCGATAAAAATTCGTAGGTTCCCTTGGGTCGATTTCCAACATGCGTAACATATATATATATAAGTTCCTAGATGATTGTTTCTAACACACTTCTTTTTTAATTTGGGCTTCTGATAAATACGTGAAGAGTTTTTGTACTTCAAATCTGCGGAATATCAGTTCCAATAAGCGTTGGCTTCATAATATTTTTCACTGGCTCCAATGAAATGAGTATTTCCTCCGCGGGACTGTAACATACGACGAGAATTCTTCAGTCCAATTGTCACAGAAAATTTACGAACAAGTTGAATTAACGTTGAAGGCTTCTTGTCAGTTTTTTTAACATTGTCCTGTATCGTGCCAACCTTTTAAGAAATCGATTGAAAACTTCTACTGGGCTGATTGGACGGGTGCTGCCAAATTCGTATAGATTTTCAGCAATGCAGTCAGCACCTCGGCACCTATTGTTAATCGAGAGTTTGTTTGTAACAAATGGTCCGACCATTTACATTTGTGTGCTTTTCGGCTCACCTGGAAAAACGGAATACAAGCTGTTTAGTTGTGAATATAAAATTATCCATAATGATGTTAAAATTGCTGTTGTTCACACTAACTCTCTGAATGAAAATGATTGAATGAATATTCGGTGTGCTAAAGTGAAATAAAATGACAAACAATATCCAATTTAAAGATAACGGACGATGATTTGAAGAATTTAGTTTCAAATCATTCAAATCATTTGATTTTCATGTTACGGACTATTGTACGCAACTTAATTTTGATGTAATAAAGTTCAAAAAATATTTTCAACTTGAGATCATCATTCTCAACCGAACCTGAGAGAGAAGCCGAAACAAATATTTGTCCCGTTGAGAATTTTATGAAAATTCAACAACGGACTAATAGATCTCTGTTATTAATGCATGACTAAAGCATAATTGGCAAATGTAATACCCTTAAAGTATTGGGTGTACTCGGACCTGGCACTTTAAAATGTGATTTTGAACTAAGCCCCTGATTTTTCAAGTTTCCGGAGTCGTGATTTCATTTAATCAGTTCTAACTATAAAGCTAACACAGAAGAAGGTAAATCTATTCTACAGAAGTATTGGTACAGCACAGAAATATTATTGTTACCTCCGGACGGATCAATTGACACACCTGGAGCATGCTGTCTCAGAGTAACTTAAGGTTCCTTGGCTGCTGTCACCTGAACAAAACAGGACATTTTGAATATTGAGTTCCGTATTCAGCATCTACATATTTGTTGTAAAACTTGGACATGGCCATACCGTTGTTGATCGACGTGTTGTTGGAGTTTTTCACGGAGTTAGTGTTTCGGCTGGCGATGTGCACTCTGTGATTATTGGTGTCACTGGTATATATCATCATTAAACACTTGCCGACGAAGATCTTCGATGGTCAAAAAAGTTCCTGAGCTCCCCGCTTTGAAAATCAAAAAATCGTCGGTTAAAATGCGTGCCGAATTTTTCATTCTTCATTTTGTGTCTATATTGAGAAATTAATCCATTAAGTGCATTACAATTTTTTTAAATTTAAAAAATATTATTTTCTCAAAATTTTGCACTTATTTACGCAGATTCTTAAATATAATGAAAGAAAATTTATTTCTAATTCAGTTCAGAAACTTTTTTTGACGATCGAAGATAGGTGATGAAACGTACTACATTTGTGCAGACTAGTTTTAACTTTATACATGTCATCAAAACCGTCAGTGGGTGGTTTCTTTTTTAGTACATAACGTGTCACAAGGTAAAAAAATGTGAACGTTGAGAAGTTGAGATTGTTGACATTCAAGAATAGACAGGTCAATGACTCTCCTCATCAACACTTCGTCAAGTTTGAAATATCCCATTCGTAAAAACAATATATTTAAAAGCCATATTCAATATGGAATAGCCAATATTCAAGCCAATATTCAAAAGAACTATGGTTTCCAACTAACCTATCATCTCCAGTCTATTCTATCCTTGCCCGGGTAGAAAAAGAACATGTTATTCCAGAGAACAAATCGTATTTGCATTTTTCTTCATTTCAATTCATTTGACTGACAAAAATAAAAGTTTAAATTTATTCTTTGCGTGACAAATGGTATTTTATTGACTTTCCACTTATCCTAGGTCTACCCCGACTCCAAATATTCTGATTAAAAACCGTTGTATTCCTGACAACTTTATCAAAACTTTCACTGCACTGCTTAAGAACTATCAAGTAATGTGCGTGGTTGTACTCCAAGAATAAAACTGGAGGTTAAAGCCGAAACCCGGCTTGACACACTGAATTCTCCTGGATTATGAACCAAGCGG
>JAQFYE010005540.1:0-11829 GCA_034694305.1 Protaphorura glebata | reverse complement strand
AGTAAATGTTGACGGATTTCAACGAAATTCGTATGGTAGGTACACAAGGTCACAACAAGCATCGACTGTTAATATGAACTCGCCAGGTGACCCCTGAGGTCACCAGAGGTCAAATTTTCAAAGTCGCTCAGAATGGTCTGAAACGTGCGAAAATTCCGCAACACATATCTACTCGGTCCTTAAGACCGTTTATTGACTAATTCTGTTTACGGTAGGTATGTATCATTTACAAAATGAAGAACTACACTTTAATTCATATTCACAGTAAGCCTTAGTCAAACGTCACCACGGAGAGCTCGTATTGATTAAGATAAAATTGAAAATGAAATTAAGTATGGCGAATTAAAACTATCGCCGACTACATCTGTCGAAGTATTCTCAATACTATTTCTTTCCCACAAATACTCCTTTCCGATTGTGAAAAATTGTGATGTGTAATTGCGTGGACATCAAATTAATTGAGCTACGTATGAATATCCAATGGAAACCTGTTTTTGGGTTTTGTCATGTGGAACAGTAAAATGAATTAAACTGTGGATAAATTTCCAGAACCACCTAATGTACAGATATGGACGGACACAACTAAATGCTTATAATTCTTAATTTCAGGAATTATATTTCCACTCAGCGACTCGTTTTTTTTATATATTCTCAACCAATCTGGCTAAACCACCAGGGTCGAACGTGTTTATTTTAACTTAGAAAAAACATAAGTTGTGTGAAATGTGTAAATTGTGTAAATAATTGAGTAAATATCCATGAGATCCAACGATGAGATGTCACCTAGAGGTTCAGGCCTCACCAAGATTGCGTCTGGACGAAAACATTCATCGGTGTAGGAACTAACAATCCGGCCATTCCTCTTTCTGATTTCCAACCCTTATGTTGGATATGAAGGAATTTCATGGAGTAACTTGATTATATTTGGTCGTTAATAGCACTTACGCAACCCGCACTCAATTTCTTCTTTAAAAAAAACTTGCTTTTTTAGTTGACCGTTACCAAAAGGAGGTTTTCATTCATGACCCAACATATACCGGTGAAAATATGAATAAATACGGAAGTCGAATATCTTTACTTCCAACCTTCCAACCCACGTGCAACGATTCTACGAAAACATTTCTGAACCCCAAATTCAAAGACGATCTCATTTAAAAAAAATCATGACATCCCTGATGGGGATTTTTTGAAAAGAAAATTGCCAAAGTACGTCTTTAGACATCGGCCCAACCATTGACCAACGACTCGGCTCTCAAAGCTTTCCACTTTCTCAGGAGAAGCATTCTCTTCTGTTCAAGTTCATTCTCTTCATGTAAAGTGAAAGCGAGTGAAAGTGAAAGTCGCCGTGTGGCGTGGCACATGCAAACCATTATTTTTAGCGGCCAAGCGGTTAGACTTTTTGGGGTAGGACCTCCGCAAAAGTTGTTCAGGATGACACTGGCTAAAACATATAAAAATGGAGCGATTTCCAACGGCGTACGTTTTCTTGTATGGTTTGTGCCCCCGCTTTGATCCCGAAAAAAATGACACATTCTATCTGCGATTTATTAGTAAATTCAAGAGTTTTAAGCAATTTATGGGTTAAATGGCGGCGTATTTGCAGCAGATTCTTTGTGCCATACCAGGGTATTTGGAAATTAACCTTGACATAATTCGTAGTATTTTGTGATGAACATAAAGAATTTAAATCTCTAAAGGCTAATTTTCCCTGGCAGTTATTTTTCTAAAAAATTAATGGAACATCAATAAACAACAGGAAGTCAATCAAGCTTAAAAAATTGGACCAGGGTAGCAATATTAATTAAAATGATATTTCATTAAAAATACCGTATGATGAACGGTTGGAGTAGTACACGCGTGCAAATGAGACAAGTACACAGTTGTGGATTTGACCAAACCAAATCATTATGCAGAAATTCATTACACAACTTCCACACACGTGAACGCGAACAAAATAATGTGTTTCCAGGGTAACGGCCAAGAACCTGCGTTCATTACAAATGGAATCACCAATAATATATTTGTCTTATATTGCAATGTCATACAAGAGTGTAGAGATGTGAAATGTAGAGAAATTATTTTAAGGTAAATTCAGTATTTATAAAATTTTAAAGATTCCGGTAAATATTAGCCGCGATTCAGATTGCAGTGGATTCTCTGGATTGTGAGTGCGCATGGATAGCTTTAAGGGAACTGTGACCTTATCTCTTTCCGTGACCTTATCTCTTTCCGTGACCTTAATTCTCCTGGCAACTTGTGGACAACCAGCGAATTCGCAAGGTTAGGATTTGCAATTAAAATCAATCGACTATTTTAAAGGAACGAGCATATTTATTAATTTAATTCATTTATTAATAAATTTATTTATGAATTCCGAATATTGGCCTCTGCCCCTCAGAACCGCGAAGTTGATAATCTTGACAACTCAAATTTGTATAAAGAAAAATCTTCTATAATCGAGACCTGAAACTGATAATTTTGATTGAACTCCGCAGTACATCAGAAGGACGGAATGGACCCATTGGAATTATTTGTGGATGAGTACGACGGGGACCTAACACACGGGGAAGAGTGCGTGGATACAGGTCAGCTCCAGAAAGATCAATCAAATCCCGCGACCCCTAAGGAACGGAAAACGATTGAATTGAATCGAGACAGTTGTAGCTTTGACAAATTCTTAGTTTGTTACGTGAGCAGTAATCTAACAAAGAAAGAGATTGAGGATGGCAGTGGCGGGGCTAAACGAAAGGGGAAATGTGGATGTAGTGAATTGACAGGAGGAAACATACGTGGGAAACCTAACGTCGATGGCGTCTGTCATATTCCAGCCGATATGGGATTCCAAAGTGCATGTGGTCCAAATGTCATCGCTCGACAACTCTTTTCAAAGAAAACGAAGCTCGCCACTTGTACTGAGAATTCAGAATGTCTTCCAAATTCAGCACATGTCGGGATGCGGTGTTATTGTCACATTGGATTTCCTCCCAGAGGAGGCTTTTGTAGCTTGGGTTCACGACCAATCACCAACATTTTTGTCATCGTGGTTCTTAATGCTTTGACTGCTTCAATCTAATTATTACAGTTCAGCAATGTTGATTTTGTAAATTAAATTGCACATTTTTTGAAATACTCTTTTTCCTTTTCCTTTTTCATTACTTCACTAGATGAATCCATTAAAAATAAAGTCGGGATTTGGTGGCAGCCCGTGGTAATTTGGAGTGGTAGAGAGGTTGTTGAGTGTGACAGAGGGGTTGTAGAGTGGTAGAGAACGGTAGAGAGGTTTTAGAGAGAGGGAAACAATACGTACGCAATTGCGTTATAGAGTAAGCATTGCTGCTTCGTTTAAGCAGTGAGATAGCCCTATCTCTACAATTTTAGTAGGGGATATACGTAATGAGATAGTTAAATTTATAGCATTACGGACATTGGGGAGGTCAGATTTCCACAAAAGGGGGGCACAGGTAGGTCAGACTTTAACATTAAGGGCATATGGAGCCCAGAGGTCAGATATACAATACTAGACAGATGGATCGTAATTACATTTTTACCGAATGTAGTTAATTTAAGAAATTATTCAGTGGTAATCCGTTCACGTCAACTACTAGAATTCCACACTTGGATTCGATCTAAATGAGCACTCTGATCTAAATCTCAGTCACAAATTATAGTATGCGTGTATTTCTTGATAATTGTCAGTGAAAGTGCTTCAATTGCAGACAACAGTTGAGTAGTTGAGTTTTTATTGACATTCTCTCACATTATCAGTAGGAAGTCCGAGAAGATGTATTTCAAACTTTCGTATTTTACTATTTAAATGAATTCAAACTTCAAAATCATTTTTAACTTTTCTAAAAATATGTAATATATTTCCAATACACATAACATTGATAATATAATCAATCTCAAATTTCTCTTTGCACAGAGAAATATTTTAGAAAATCAGATTGCGATGAAACTTCAAGCGGTTTATCTATGGACAATTGTACATCCGTCTGAGCTTCTGGCGATCATACTGGGTGACGACTCCACGGCTTCCGACGACTATTCCGCTTTGCTAAGAATTCAGATATAAACATATTTAATTATTACTTGAGCCCACAAATTTTATACTTTAGTGATAGGAATTTAAACACAATATAATTTGTTGCACTCACTTTAGCTTCAATTGTTTTCTGTCCATTATTTGAGAAAGATCTTTCCCCGTAGTGCATAATACTGTAGTAGTCGTAAGGTGTGTTGAATGTTAATGAATTGGGCTGGCGATCAAAATTGTGACGAACACCTGAGTGTCAAAAATTATAATTGATTTTAATTAATTCACTATTCAGGGAAGTGAAGTGAAACTCACCTTGATCCATGTTTTGGTAGAAAATATTGACATAGCTGTCACGGTCAGGACGAACTTGTTCGTGATGAAAACCAATAGCATGGATCATTTCATGGACTGCGATGTATTTTTGCATACATCCCGGAGCTTGTAAATTCAAGTTCTGAAATGAAATCAAAATTAAAAAATATTTTGATATAATATTCAAAGTTACTAATTTAATTTACCTGTCTACCACCGAGTCTCCCCACAAAAGACCAACATCCTTGACCAGCTTTTGTGACATAGACGTGGTCAACATTTGGGACGCCACCGGAAGATATTACGACAACTCTGAGGCACACAGTGTTGGCTATTTCTTGCAGAGCTGAGTTGACAACATTACGTTCGGCAGTGGCTGTGAACAAACAATATGGCTCAACAAATATGGCCAGCAAATAACCGATCTAACTTCAAAATGTACTTACTGAGGGCGGAGTCAAGCATGAAATTAATTGTTCCAGGCCAACGTCGTCGTTGGTCTGGAATTCCGGAACGGACCGAGTATGAATATTTGACATCACCTAAGAGAAGACTTTGGTCAACCGGTGGAAGGCCAGCCAAGTTCTCTGAGTTGTAATACACTGGTGTCTTTTGCGGGTTAATTACTTGGATTGTGTAATTGTTCAAATCCAAAGTCGGATTTTTAACTAAGGATACACCGGAAGGGTACGCTTCGGACAGATCCGTCGTGAACACGTAAACGAACAAAATGGTAAACAAAATCCGCATTTTTAGAAATTTTCTGATAATAATTTATTAATGCAAAAAAACAGAAAATGTGGTTAAATTGAAGGTTTTAAAATTATATGATAATTTTTGGATGGTTTTTATTATAATCTTTCGGAAGTCGGTAAAACTGAGTATGATAAATTCTGCGAGAATGTCCATACTTTTATACTTGAAATCGGTCAGGACTCAAGTTTATGGCTTCCGAGTTTATTTACGACAATAAGATAAAATGTGAGGAAAAAGTACCAAATTCTAATCAATTAAAATTAGAGTACGTCTTTAGAAATTCCCGGTAAATTACGAATTCAAGTTAACTGAACTTGAATTAGAAGTTCACGAACTAGCTGCACTTTGTGTACTTTTTAAGGCTTTTTAGTTTGTTTATGATTGTATTCACAGAAATATGCTTATCAATATTAACACAAATATGTACAGATTCCACGAAAATTATCAGCCGCTCACTTCAGAATTGGATTACATGTGCGATTTTGTCCGTCAACGCTATTAAATTCCATTTCGAATTATCTCTAATAAACTCAAATTCGTGGAGTATTTGTGAATGGAGATTGATTTCGTGGAACTTAATTGTCAACTAATCAAACGCACACGCCCAAATTATTTATGTAAACATGACTTACCTCCGTCATAATCACAATTTTATGTATTTACGACCAAAGTTTAGATTTTTTTAGTACGTATCAGTATTTATATTCGGACACGCTGGCTAAATATGAAAATTATTTTGTTGAATATTTTCAAAATATCGACGTGCCTAATTCACTTGATTTATGATACTTCGTTTGTTAATCCTTAATTGGGATTTGAAATGACGGAATATTATATCTAAAAATACAGATTGAACACCCAATATTTGATTTGTTTCCGTCATTTTAAAAGATTGGTCAAATTGAAAACATTTCCGGGTCCATGTATTCCACGAAAAGGTTATAATTCTGGGCCGGAGCCACCGAGGTCGAGTCAATGCATCACATCAATGTCAATAATTCTTAGCTTTTGTTTGAGATCAAACAGAATGACCCATCTGTATTCATTTAATCCTTCTTCAACATTTATAAAATATTATCAATTATCGAACGTAGTTTCTACAGGTTAGCTGGTTTCGATATTGAAAAATCCTAGAATAATTAAAATGTCTATATCTCTAACTTGGCAACTGTTAGTTGTAAAATAAAACATTTCGTATATTTTATTTACTTATAATACGTACGTTCAATATCAAGGTCCAGTTAAAATTTCACAAGAAATGTACAAATCGCAAACACTACTAAAGGTGAAGTCGCGTAAATGTTGTAAATATTGTACGAGCAAAATATTTGTTTTATTTAATTCCATGATAAAAGAACGACGTCTGCTATACAGTTCTTGACATTGAAAAATCAGACCTTAGTCTATAATCGGGAACGACCAATCTACGTGATTTACTTGGAATCGTATGTAGCCTATATTTGATTAAAATTTATTATATTTGTTCTCCAAAATTTATTCTAACTTGATAAAAGCAATATTCATTTTTGATATAAAAGTAGTGACAATTTATATAGAATTTATCAAATGTACAGTTCAGCCCAAATATTTGAGATATCCATATTAATTTTAACTTGAAAAATAATAATTTCGGTCGTAAGTCGTAATACTGATTCCGCCTGATTTCTGAAATATTTTATTGAGACCACAATATTTCCTCACAATGTGGAATTTATTCCAGATATTTCATTCTACAACTTTTCTGGTCATGGCGGATTTTTCCAGAGCTTTCACCTCCGGTGGACCTCTAGTAGAAAACTATTCCTCAGAATTGAACAATTTACGTTACATGTGATTTACCCAGAAAAGGCACGAATGTATTCTAACTCAGAAAACTTAGCTGACCTTCCACCGGTTGACCAAAATATTCTCTTAGATGATATACGAAATATTCATACACGATCCGTTCCGGAATTCTAGAACAACATCGACGCTGGCCTGGAACTATGAATTCCGTGATTGATCCCGCCCTCAGTATCTATATTTTTGATATAATGTAAATTTCGGCTCTACAAGAAATAGCCAACACTGTGTGCCTCAGAGTATTACCTTCGAGTGGCATTCCAAACGTTGACCACGTTTATATCACAAAATCCGGACAGGGGTGCAATTCTTAAGTCGGAAGAATTGGTGGCAGACAGACAATCACAAAAAGAACCACAAGAAAGGTTATCTTGGACCACTATGCTAAAGCGGACTAATTTAAAGAATTTTAATTCCTTAATTCTAATTAAGAATTAATAACATAAATATATTAATTATGTGGACAAAAATATATTATTGAATTTGCAAGGTCCGGGGTGTATGCACAAATAAATACATCGCGATCGCAGTCCACGAAATGATCCATGCTATTAGTTTTCATCACGAACAAACTCGTCCTGACCGTGACAACTATGTTAACGTTTTCTACCAAAAGATAATTCCGGGTAATCTCTAAAATTACAAATATACTTTTAATTGGTCACAAAATCACAAAATATTAATTGGTCAATATTTGGCATCTTAAACGTAAATAAGTGGTTCGCTGAATTTGTCTCTCTAGGCTCTTCCGAAAATGAGAGAGTGGGATCACTTCCTGCTAGGAACCACCATTCCAGTACGGTGGGTGAAATTCAATTAATGTACAACCTCTCCGTGGTATCACGGTGAAACAAGCAGCCGCTCATCGTTGCGCTATCGGTAGAGTCGATTCCCTCGGATTGACAATTTATTATGTTTAACTTTATACGGTATTGTTTAATTGAGTTTTTCCCCACATCCCCACTACTGGGCGTACTTTCTGTTGGTCAAATTGAGAGCAGCCCAATCACGGGAATGTACGCGGCAATGTGTAACCAGTGTTTAAACAGTTTGGTCATTTACGTGACGGAGAATGTCGCTATTCCCACCATAAACATGAAATACTTTAGTATACTAAAGAAGACAAGAGTTTAATTTTCGAGCTGGTCTTAACAATGAAAACGATTCCTAACCATTTAGCCCCCCCTGTAATGTGATGGCGTTCAAGGAATAATGAGGCATACATTTTGAGGAAAGATTTCAAGTAGGAACCAAAGATTTGATTCTAATGTAAAGCGCACTTTTCGAAATATTTAAAATGAAATAAAATTAACAATTGAAGTACTAAAGCTACCATAAGGATGTCGTGGATGTCGTATTTTAAAATCAGCTTTCGAATTCACAAGATCCACAGAATGGAAAGCTCGTTTTTCATGAAATTAGGAAAAGAAACCCGAATTAGTAAATCTGAATGTTACGAGTTTATACTCTCGAAAACCTTCAATTCTGTTTGGGTACTACAGCCGGTCAAGGCCGGTTTAGCTAGAACTGGTCTATCCAGGCCGGAGACTACACCACCAGACGCTATCTCATTGCTAGAGTGGGAGATTCTAACAGTCTATGTGTCTTGTCCTGTGCAAGACAGTATCGCTCAGGATCCAAACCGAGACACAGAACGCTAATACCCCATAGCGATTATCCCAGTCAGATCGGTACGAGAGTTGAGGAAAAAACCCCAGCGTGTGTCGAACCAACACTCACATCAATAGGAAGCCTATCTCTAACCCACTATACCAGACCTGCTTGGAATTCACTTGGAAATTAAACCACGGCTAGACGGACTTGCGAATTCTGTATGGAATTCTGTACGAAATGTATATGTTGCAGCCCAGACGGGTATTCAATTTAGTGTACTCAGGCCAGCCCGCTTACAAGACTAGCCCACGTATCACCGGGCTAGCCCATGTGTCTTCGGGTTGATCCATATGGGCTAGAATGTAAATTGTCGTGTGAGAAGCTGCATTTAAGGTATCTCCGGGCTAGCCCATGTGTACTCAGGCTGATCCAGATAGGCTAAGAAGGGAAATATGATTTGAGAAGAGAAGCTGTATTTAAGGTATCTCCGATTTCTATTTTCATGTGTATGACGCTGAGTTATACCCCCGGTGTTAAAGTCTGTGACTTCTTTTGGTTCATCAGAGGTCAAATTAACTGTTTGCGCGTGTCGGTTCCAAAGCACGTACCATTTAAATCACTGATCTTTGTTATAAATTATTCAGTACTGCTAGCGGTACCCTTCTTCTTACGCCAAATTGTTTGACTACGATGATTTCCGGTTCGGAGCCATTCGAGACGGCAGTGTTTAGTAGTTATCGTTTCTCTACATTGGAGTTATTTTCTGGTACTACTATTATGGCGTTATACCTTCCTTAAGCCAAATTATTAACCAATCATGAACACAATGAACTTTTGACCATGCTTTAAGGTGAATGTTTTCAATTAATAAGGTGCGTTTTTGCAGTCGACTTTTCTTTTTATTTAAAGCTTTATCCTGGCAACCAAAAGGATATTCATCAATATGAGGCTGGATTTTAAGCAAAATGCACAACTCCGATTGGGGATGTACATATATAGGGTATTCCCAAAAAAAAAGAGTTCAATTGTTCGTCTTTTGGCTGTCTATACAAGAATTTTTGTTAGTGTCACAATAAAATTAATATTTTCGACATTTTCACTTGCGCCAATAGAAATAAATTGAAGAGAAAAAATGGATGAAGCAAACACAAAATCAGAATCTTTCGGTGCAATCCGCGTTGGACTCCGTTTGTACGTTCGAAGGGCTCCCATTTTATCAATGATTATGATACGACTGACCCTAACATAAATTCTTGTATCCATGTGGAAATGTATGCAATGCTAAAGCCATTAACGATCTAAATAATAACTTAGCATTACACTGTATTATTCAATTAAATGGATTGACCTTAACGTAATTTCCTAACTTGTTTACAACAAATTATAAACAAGGGTGGTGGGGGCGGGTACATACTTTTGCGACAGACGGTATATCCAGAATGGCGAATTTTTTTTAAAAAAAATCAACCTTAGATACCTTTCCCTTTTTTAGAGAAAAGCATAATTGATTGACAAGGTAACTCAGTTTAGCAGGATCCGTTTACTTTGGAGTATTTGAAGTTATTGACTCCGTAACTTCGGTTCGTCATAAATAGCAGGCGCCACAAGGTGCAAAAGATTTGCCGAATGTCGGCTTGGACCCCGCTACTTCCGCTACTTTCAATGTTTGACCAGCACATTCCCCGTTTCCTCCGTGCCGTGATTACTTTCTTTTAAAGGCTTAATACTCGTTAAGCAAAAATGTTACCCATTACACACAAAATTATCAAAACTACATATATGATTTTTCTTGCCTTAAGGCGAGTAATATGAACTCTGTAATATGTGTGTTTTTTAACTAATTCTCTTCAGGGTCACTTTTGCAGAAGAAAAATCAGAAGAAAAACGTTGATTTTGATTTTGACAATAATGATCACACATGTGGCTGAAGGATCGTCATCGTCCACAAGACTTCCATTGGGTTGCCATAGCTCGTCGTCGGATTCAGAAGGATAGAAATCAGCAAACAAAAGAGTCAAAAATAGTAAGAAATCTTGACTCCGATTTCCGATCCGAGATTGATTCCGAGGGGATCAATATCTCTTCGAGAATCTATCAAAAATATGGAGAAGGAAGAAGACTACTGACGTCGTTCCAAAACCATCCAGAACGAAAAGCAAGAAAATTAAGGTGAAGGAATATCCGGTTGCTGATGCTGGTACAGCCACTGGTGGTACAAGTTGGACAGACAGACCCGTCGGTCTACAAAGTCATCATCTTCATTTATACACGGAATGAGTGTATCCGCGATATTCTGAATTCTTCTAGAAATAGGATGAACGAACTCTAGGCAGGTGGAGAAATCCTGTGATATGCATTCGAAGGGAATTGCATGGGCGATTCAGGAGCCATTGGGCTTCGAAATCCAATTAGCGTGGTTCACCAATAAAAACCGTACTGAATCTTGCAATGGAAGCTCAACATTTTCGGGAACTTTGAATTAGGGCGGGGTACTAATTTGTAGATCCAGATGGAGAAAAGTTGTTGAGTCTGCGCACGACAGGAATTAGGAGACGCGCAGATGGCCTCTTGACTTCTGCCATATGGAATTGCCACCTTCATGAAAAATGGTACAAAAACTATTGCGAAAAACAATCAATGCACTCCAATGTGTTGTCCACCCTTTTGATCGTTGGTTGGTGTGGCACACAAAAACAAATTTATCAAACGAATGTATAATTCGATGTCTGCCAAGCATTCAATTTGACGAGATTATATCCTGTCACAGAATCGCGTGGTAGTTTGAATAATAGAATGACTGGTGATTTAATTGTAGAACATTATCTGAAGCGACAAGACTTGGCACGAATCCTGAACATGTGAAATGTGGAAGTAATGAAACTGTAATTTAAATGACATCTTTGTGTGAAGGTGTATGGTATGTTATACACAGTCACATCGGGAAACACGCAGCGCAGTTTGACAAAAATTTCAGATCACACAACCCGCCTGCTCTAAGCAAATGTACATTTGGTTTTGATCAAAATTTCTGCAGAATTGCCATTTCAGTTATGTCCGAAATTTTTTGCTTGTGCGTTGAGCCGAGGACCAACGGTAATGGACCACAGCGTAGACTGTATGTCGTTCCAATTGGTTCACGTGTGCGTGTGTGTTTATAATGTATCCTTGCGTGGTATAAATAATCCGATGAATTAATTGAGGAAAACCACCGAACTTGCAATTGATTTTAGGCAGTTGTTCGTGAGCCATGAACTTGGGCTCTGACGCTC
>JAQFYE010005539.1:0-11832 GCA_034694305.1 Protaphorura glebata | reverse complement strand
AGTCCGAGGAATCGAACCCCAGCACAGCGAGACAGAATGGGCCAACCATACCATCATGCTGCAATGGACTTGCTACAGTCTCGGAATTTGTTTCATTAATTTTCTAATCTGGATGATAATAGTTTCTATTTATCATAAAACATTTCTATTTTAAATGTCTTCCATAGTGGAGCGGGTTATACTAGAATCTAGACGGAAAGATCAGTTGAGTACGTATTTAAATGCTGGATTATTATTTTTTGTTTGGAAATTATTTTGATGCGTTAAGTTTTTAAAATAAGTTAGTTTTTCACCTACCTTCACAAATTATTGCGAAAATTGTTAAATCGAATTTGTGTAATCTAAGGCTGATCCCTAAAACATACTTAACTGGATGAAGTTTGAATGTCGCGTACCAGTACTTTTAGTCGTTGAAATATGAATAGTTCTTTGTAGGTTGAATTTCGTGGATTTAATTTTACGCAATATCGATTGATTCATGTCTCCAGTGTGACGAGACTAAAAATTCAAAATTGTTGAGACTTGGATTAAAATTCAATTTATTAGAACACGAAACTCATTAGTAACATGATTCACATAGGCAAGCCAGTATTGACTAAAATTTATGCAAACATCACGTATTAACTTCTTAATATTTGCCAGAAAATCGTGCATAATATCTTCTTTAGTTTTTAGTTCTTATCTCTAGAAGTTCTTTTTTTGAGGAGAGCAATAGGTGTGAGATATTTCATGTTCGATTATATCGACTTGAGCGTAGTGACTCTCCTCTCCATCGTCCCCTTGACCTGCCTGAATTTTTGGCATAGTTTCCAATTCCTTCCTCTGGATTTTAACTCTAGTTGAAAGAACTTCTTGAGATTCATCTTCCATGGCGGTGAGAAGCCATTCATTGTCTTCAACTTTGGTTCTGTCCTTAGGCCTGGTCCTGGCTCTGTACTGTTTTCTGGATTTTGTCCTTCTCCATCGTCGAATAATTGGTGGTAAACCAAGATTCCCCTTTAAAATTGAAAATATTCACAAAATTGTTTTGGTATTAAAAAGTTTATTTCTTCAAGTTGAACCAAATGAACGGGTCGATAAACTTACTAAACAAGCCCCCATGTTGATTCTGTTCAAGAAAATACACCTCCGTTCCGTATACTTTAGATAATAGGAAATTTTATTCTACTCGAAATATTTTTTTAAATCTCGTAGTTTTACGTTACGATTGAGCTCCAAGTCCTTTGAATTGGAATTTAATTCACCCTCGTGTTTGTGATGATGAGAATAACTTCCTCTTTTAATTAAAACAGGGTTTCCTGAGTGACGACGGTTTAGTGGATGATAAGAACTGTAGTTAATTTATACAAATGCTGAGTACACAATATAAACTTCATTCATTGAAATGCAGGTGGTAATTTCATGAGAGCTGGAGAAGGGAAGGAAACCATGGATAATTAATTGGATTGACCGACCAAGGAACGAAACCAAGTCAGAGTATTTATTGCGTCGTAAACATTTGATTGTTTTTCTCCAGTGCGAGTAAACGTAGTGCCAGTGGCATGAGTTGAGTTACTGTTGGGCAAATGGGGTTGAAAAGTGAAATTGATGGTTTCAAATGTACTCTTGAAATCAAAGATAAGGGTCCAAGTTTGTTCAATTTGCGCATTTTACGACTTAAGACTATCGTTAGGCACATGGCCTCGGTAGCAGCCTTAAAAGAACTTGTTTGGTTTTTCAAATCAATTACGGTGGAATGACTTGGAAGCACTGAACACACCGCTCTCAACGCTTATCTTAATTTAATTTACTCAGAGTGACGAAAGTCTTAATTCCTTAGCGGCTGAAACTAAATCTTATAAATGATTACGATGACTACGAGACCGGTAAAAATTAAGGAGACCAGGTATTATGATTCCACATGCCTGCATGCTTGAATTGTCGTTCTCCCTAAGGACCGACCGGGTCGAGTTTTTTTTAAATACTTTAAAATTTTTATTCCCATTACATATTTCTTGTCCCTGTCCGAGCTGGAAAGTAACTAACTCGTTCTTTCGTTCCTCTGTCGTGAGATACGATCGTGTCCAATTAGTTGAGTAAATAAAGGACTGGTTAGCTTTGGTTTTGGTTACTAGTCCTTCAGAAAAAGACAAAAGCACGCAGGGCAGTTTCATTGGCCACAGTTTAGGGTGTCGTAATCGTAAAGCCTTTTCGGATTACAGTTGGAAATTATGAGACTCATCATAAAACGGGGTCAGGTTGGTCTTTTTTTTAGAGGCGAGATTCATGAAAAGTTATGAACTTGTAAAATAGACAGTCAAAACTATTACTGCTTACTCTGGTTGCTTCCTCCTTGACATTTGATCTTCTTGAAAGCTTAGACTGGCTAGGGCGGGCGGGCAGTGTTTGTTTATCTTTATATGTTACACCCGTAAGAAATTACGGATTGAGGGAGAATTTTAAAAGAATTTTTCTAGATCTTTTTTAGATAAATGAAGTTATAGGGGATATATAGATGGGCGTGAAGAAATTTATCACAAAAATGGTCTTGAATGAGTTGGTTGACTCTAATGTAGGTGGACGGACGGTGTTTTAAAACGTCGGGCATCTCCACACACTCATAATATTGTCCCTGGTGTGTAATGACCATGTAGCAAAAGTTTTATATCCGAGGACGGACGGTCGGGTCGGGTCACATCACAATTCCACTTCCACTTTCGTACAACGACCAAGACGAAGAGGAAAGGATAATAAAAATGTACAGCGTGACTATGGGCATTGTTGTAAAAACCGTTCCTTTTTTTGGTCTGCTTGTGTAGTAACTTCTTTTTTTGGGTTGAAGATGAAAATTTTATGAACTGAACTGTACTACCACTTTTAGTACAGGAAGACATAGACATCTGAAGAAATTCTTGCGGTTTCACTGGCTCCGGTTCTTTTCTATATGTATAATACTCTTTGCAAGATAGAAAAAAAGTGTGGATTACATTACATTATCGTATACCTTTCTGCCGTGACCGGCCAGGTTGACCGGCATTATGCAGGATTGATGAGATCCTTGTATTGTTTTTTTTTCTATTTGCCAGTGCCATAGACTGGACTCGACTGGGCTAAAGTTTCAGTATCAGTTTTTTTAAGTGCCCGTATACTCTACTGGGTATGCTCGCTCGAGCAATAATTTATGCCTATTAGCTAGAGACACTTTGGAGCTAATGACCGACCATGTGTTATTGTGTATGGGTCGGATGACATGATGTGACGGTGACATTGACCATACCATGGTCCATGGTCCATGGAGATGGACTGGACTTGTACTTTTTTAATGGATGATGTGTTGTTTACGTCTCTTTTTTTTCACAGTCCAGTCCAGTCCGAGCGTTTTTCTTGTTTTCTTTGACAATTTTCTGTGCAATTATAATCTGGATTTATATGGGGCGAATTTTACATAGACCAATGGTAGTATAAATCGTTCAAACATCAAACATGGTCTGGTCGTTGATTTAACGAGAGGTGGTGGCCACACGAATATTTATTGACATGCTTTGTGTAAGAACTCAATTTAAAAATTATCACACGAGTAAGTTTTCCTAAAGGAGTAGGATTTGCATGTATAGTCGGGAGGTGGTATCGAACCTAAGACATTCGTCCTTGAGTTTTTTTTTATGATTACAAGGTTTAGAATATTTCATTGAAAAATATATCAACACAAGTGGTATCTGAAACCATCAGCTGTGAATTTCTTTCTCTAATTCAACGTCACGTTAAATTCGTAAAACTATTAATATTCATGAAATATTTAATCAGATTGTCCAGCTTGTGTTAAATTCGGACTATTATGTCCATTTCGGTTGTCTTATTGAGCTTGATATTTTAAATTATATTTTTCAAATACATTCGTTTCTTGCTTGTATGTGCCAAGAGTAAACTGTTGAATAATTTCCAGAATTACTCCAGAAAAAATAAATAAAGTAGTTAGACGAAGTGAAGTAATCAAGCGGGGGAAACCCGATCCGATCAAAGTAAAAAAAGAAGTTAGAATTGAGGTATTCCAACTGTTAATGTGTTGGTCAAGTGAAGAGATGCGTGCCGAAGGGCAGTAAATTGTGACCAACTACGGAAGTCACTCATATTTTGTTGTGCCGAGGGAAGTTCATAATGTTTCCATATTGCCGTGTCTTAAGTTAGTTTATTCTTCATTGTGTTCAAGTAAACCTCACTCACTCGGCATCGCTTTTTGACTTTTTGGTCGTCGTCGTCGTGTTTGAAAAAGTCACATACCACCTTGTCAGGTTAATCAAGACATTACATTATATTACGTTGCAATTGATTATGAGGACTCTGGCTTTATCTTAATCTTGAAGTTAATGTACATACTCTAACGTACACTGACCATCACTCTCATGCTTTTCTCTAATAATTTAGTCGGGATTTATTCAACTTGTGTGCAAGAATGCTAATTTTTTAGCTGTCTAAGTTTCATACGTAGTAAATCAAGTACGAAAGATTCAGGCAGGCGACCAGTCCGTCCTCTTGATAAGGCAAGCGGTTGCAATTACAGTACAGTCAGTTGTTATTTGTGGCATACAAGAGTAATCTGAAATTCGCATACATTCCAGGAACTTGTATATACCTGAGTTGAATCCAAGGGTTCACCGTGATTTTTTTCAGGTTGAGTGAAGTTTTCCGGCGAAAAGATTAACCGGATCAATACAGGAACTTTGTATATAGTCTTTTTTCTGGTAAAGTCCATTGTACCATTGATTTCGCTGCATCACATTAGTCTTGGTCGTCAATCGTCGACACCTGAAAACTTTTCTTCAGTATGCACTGACTCATTTCAAAGCTTTCGACCGTGAAGTCAACGCGTATGGATAATGTCTTCATTCAGACTAATTTGAAATAAGTCTGGCTGGAATAAACCCACGCACCTTTTTGCGACCCTTTTGAGGTCGAATCATGCTCACATTGTTTTATTTTGATCTGATGAATTGTCAGCTTCAAGATTTCTAATTTGTCGACATATTTGGTCCTACGCCACTCTGTTGTCGAATTGGGCAAATATACGCATTTTTGGTATTTCAATTTCATGACCGAAGAGTCTAGTGAGACTCCGTTCGAAATGAACTAAACTCGGTAAAATACTATTAGAATCTACTCTAGTTTGTTGTGAGATGTGCTGTATGTCATTTAATTTATCTAAAAGTGTCAAAGTGTGGTCAAACATACATCTGTTACCATTTTTAGTCCAAAAAGTTCAATATCAGAGTTAAATATTTGAGACGGGTTATTTTGAACCTCATTTTCATAAATTATTGAATGAAAATGTTTGAGTAGTATATTTCTTTTTGAAGTTCATATTTACAGATATTAGGGCTAAAATGATTTATTTATGTGGAGCAATCGATTTTGTTTAGAATGGACGAATCTCGCATGCTGAGAGTCATGTGGATGTTGCTTTCTCCTGGCTCTTTGCCACACTCGAATTCGGTGTTACCTCTTGTATTTTTTTATTAAGGAAATGCAAATATTTATTGAGACAGGTGACAGGTGCATTAAACTGCAACTGCGTGGTAGGACATACATTATGTGCAAATTTTTATTACTTGACTTGCCAAGTTATATATTTTTTCTAAGAAGAAACATGCACATGCAGCCCAAGAACGTCCGTCCGTCTATCATGCTGTGTATGTGTGACATTCCACTCTGTCTCATTGTTTGCATGCCTCATAATGAAATATACACCTAACTACCATTGCTCTGCATTGGAATTTTTGTCATATATTTTATTAAGCTAGTTACGTTTTGAACCAAATTCCATTCCGTCTCCATCCGAATCTTTTTCCTTCCACGGCTTTGCACTTTTGACACCATGAGATTACATATTTGTCCATATGTTAACGGCACAACTTGGAATTTCAACCGGTTTTAATAATTTCTCCCAGATTGTGTAAGCTGTGCCATTGCCAATACATTGAATTCAGTTTTAAAACATAAACCTAAGTAGAACCTTCGCGACTCTCATTTTTTGGTCAGAAATGACCAGAACAAGATTTTAATTGCTTCGCTATGAGAAAAATGCTTAAAACTCCAGAAATTAATTGGGAACGATTATGAATCATGAGATTGTATGAATTGTCTGTAACATGTGTGTAAGTTAGTAAAAAATAACGTAATGTAATAAATGGTTAGCAAGCCAATGGATTGCAACGGAAAAATGCGTGACATTGTTGGTGGATGTTAATACGAAGCGCCATAATGCAGAAACGAGCTTGTTTAAAAAGTTTAAGAAACGGACGACGTCGTCCTGTCTTCCTCGTCGTGTCATTCAATTTATGAGACACGCGGAGTCAAGTGTAAAGCATTCCATTCCAAAAAGTACTTTTGAGGAGTCCACAAAACTCTCTGCTAGTCTCCAAACCACACTCTTCTCGGGTTTACATAAAGGGAAGTTAATTGACTTGGAGATGTCAAGACTAAACGGGAAACCAATGCAATGTCAAATACGCACAATGTAAATGGAATGGAATGGGAGAATTTTGCATTTAAATGTTAAGTGTTAAGTGGTGTGGGTTTATGTTTTTCCCACCAGACACAGGGTTCTTTGGTCTTTGTCTGGTTTGGAAAACCAAAGATTCTGTCGGGGTTTTTGTGTGTTTCTGACGACAGAATGGCACGATTGACTCCTTTACAACTACTAGGAAGGATGATTCCATGACGGAATATAATGCGGAATCTCATTTTACGTGTTTTATATTATTTTTATTTCAGTTGGCTGAATAACATATATGCCGATTTGTGTTATCATTAAATCCGTCACGATTTGTACCAAAGGAAAGGTGGACTTGGCGAACTGTAAAATGGCGAACATTAAAGAAACTCTGTGACATATTTTTTATTATTTAGTTTCGATGCGCAGTGGTTGCCTTGATAGATGCTGTCAAAAAATTTATGATCCCTGGGATTTTGAGATAATATTGTACAACATTGGATTATTCGATTATTGATCCGACTTCGAGAAAAGTTAGCTTTCTAGGATCGAGATAAATGCAAATTTTTAGATTTCCACGATTTCGTGACACTGATACCTGCAACGGTGCTTCTCATCTTGATTTACCAAATAGCAACAACAAAATCGTACCTGTTTGCTCGGCCTGTACATTTCGCAGCTTTGTGAAAAGTTTAACTGTCTCTGAAGTCCGGTTTCTACCAATGAAATTTTCAAAATTTATGCTTGCAGCTAGTTTTCCGAAGAAAGACCCATTAGTGGTATCTAAGAAGTCGGCGACATAAGTCTAGAATTAGTCTAAGACTTCACACCTGCCAATTAAGTTGAAGTGGTTTCGACAAAATGTACTAATTGCAGACTTGACAATAATTGTACACTTTACGTCAGAACTACGTTCTCCAAGATAATAATATATAGTGATATGTAATATAAATTACTCCAAATTAGGGTTTAATGTGAAAATTGCAAACATATTTCACCTGCCTCTACAATTCACCACCGTATGCCAATTGTAATCCTTGCTTGGTTGTCGCACCCTGGCTAAGGGTTCTTTACACGCCAACTCCAAGCAAAGTCATTTGTATCTTAATGCACGTTGAGTCGTTAGTCGTTCACCTCATATGCAAATCACAAAAGAAGAATACAGTTGTTTGAGATCTTGACGTTCATGAATTTGCATTTGTATCCATCCAATCCATATAAGTAGCTGGTTTGGGGCTAGAGGTGAATCTAACCATCCATTTATCCATCCTTATGACTCACAGACTTGTAAAATTTAATACGAACAGAACAGTACATCTGATTACATCTGATGTTTCACTACAACGAAACCAAATCCTTAAAAACTTATTTATCTGAACATGTGCTAATTTGATTCTTTTAAAGGTTTGTAATATTTGATAATATAAAATTTATTTATTCGATAGAATTCTGAAAGGATTAGATGAGAGTGGTGATATGATGTGATGTGATTAGCGAGCTCGTGTTGAACTTTCAGTCTGTCAGAACCCCGTTGAATTGAAATGATGTAACGAAGCTGTCCCAGGTAACAAGACAAATTAGGCTGGAATTTTCAGTCGTTTGTCCAGCGGAGACTTTGTCTGTAATCTATCTCAACATTTGGCTATTTCTACATAGTATTTTCGAAAATAAAATGAGCAATTGCATTTTCAAATAAAGTCAATTTTTTTAACCTGCAAAAAATGATTTGAAAAGCCCGAGGGGATATTTTTACAGAATTGATATTCACCGGTAAGGATTCGTGAAACATCATTTAATTGTTGGATTTAGATGTGGCTACGGGGAAAGTGCTTCTAGTAATAAAAATACATTCCGCTGGGGAAAGAACTTTCACCATGCACCTAAGGGATCGAACAACGGGGAAGCTCCAGGGGCCTGTGTCACTTCGCTAAAACTGGCCGACTTTTTTGACGAAGTTTATTTGGCTGAAGGAGAATAAATATTTTGAATATCAACTTCTCCAGAGTTATTTTTACAATTTGACCTCTTACCTAATTTGACTTGTTACCAGTGACACAAGACTCACATTCAATATTCTGCTCACAAACCTTTCTGGCTTTTTGGTCGGTGAGAGGTGGTGATCCAATCCAATTGACTGAGTTGAGGTTTTTTGAATAAATGCGTTCATTTTTTACTCCACCGACCATCCATTCTCTCTTCAGTTCGCCTGTTCTCACTCCCTGGCTATTTGACCGTGATGGACTCCATGTGGAGTTTAATGAGTCTTGGTTTACAATTTACAAATGAAATGAAATGAAACATTTGTCTAGATGGATATAATACTAACCCAAGGCATGGCATAAGAATCCAATGCGTTGCGGGGTCAAAGTGGTTTCTTACTTACGGTACAGTTTGGGTCTTAATGCAAATAACAGGGCAGGTGGTAAAAGAAAAAGGTTTTATGACTTACATGTCGCGTCAGGTCAAGATATACACGGGAGGGCAAGGGCAGGTGCGAATATATTTTGGCACTCGATGATATGAGATTTTAGAAATTTTAATTGACTTACTTCAAAATGTCTACGCGCAGTGCAAATAGCAGAACAAGGTGTTAAACGAAAGGGTTTACGAGTTACGAATCTGCCAGGGACGGGTGCCAATATTTCATAGAAGGTAAAGATTTTTGCAATTGGGTAGAGAAATATATTGACTAGTTTTTATAAACGTCGGAAAATAGTTTCAATGAAAGCAGGGCACATTGTGTGTGAAATTAAGTTTACTTTTGTTCAAAGACGAAATTCCCGGGCTCAAGCTCCCGACCGGCTGTGGAATTACAAAATATTAGACTTTGAATAATCTATTCTCCAAGAGGCGGATTTCCGGAAGTATTTCAGTACACACAGAGTTGTTAAGTTTGAACCTACATAGTATAAACTTGGAAATGATTTATTTAACGGGTCACTTATGTGGGAACGGGGTGGTCGTTGTTCGGTCGATTTTTGGTTAGCGTTGTTCGACGGTCCTCGTACAGTTTGTTTTTGTTGTGTCGAAGTTAGCACGGTTTTTCGGTTTCAGTCGCGGTACTCACTATACATGCAGGTCGGTCTGGTGAGTCTGAAATAAATGCTACAAACCCCCCCCCCCCACATAGTTTTCTTTTCTGGATTACTTCCCGTACACACTTTTTTTGCACGCATGGAATACCTGTGCGGTGCGTTCACATAGTGTATTACAGAAACTTTGTTCCGGTACCAGTCGAATAAAAAATTGAACAAATGTTGTGAATTGAAACCTGCTTATGTAGAAAGTAAATTGTATGCATAGTTGAGTAAACGAGTACGTGGGAATGGAATCGATTGTGTGGAAATCAGGAAAATCAATATGACTCTGATTTGTTTACCGAATTTTGGATTGCAATGTTGTGTTTTTTGCAGCACTTGAGTCAATTGTATTTTATTTGTATACTAGAACACTACGTAAAGATTTTCCCCGACTTAAGGCAAAATAGAACATGTAGTTATTGGTCTTCCCGTCAATCTTGAGGTTTTCGGATTTCATCGAGTTTAAGAGACAGTATTATGTTTGGCTTCGACATTCAATTCTGGCGAACCAGTCTTCGCCAAAAGCCAAAGGCGTTCAAATCGTGAAATCGGATTTCAATTGGAGATCCTCCTGGCATCTATTATTGATTCGTGGATTCGTCAGGCAAAAATATAAAAATCTTCGGCGTATTGGAATAGAAAATGCAAATGCATTAAAATTATATCTAGCCAATTCTGCTCTGTTAGCGCGAGAAAATATCACCTCAGTAAACTATACATGTCTAAAAAAGTAAAAATTTAATCTTCAAAATTTCTTCGTATTCAGTTTTTTCGTAAAATTTCGTAGAATTCATGACACGTCCCAAAAAAGGCAATATCTCTAAGTCTACATAGTTCCAGGTTTGAATCACACTGATTCTGACCTTTGTCGATTCGACTACATAGTCGGGAACGTTAGAAGTAACTCGTTCGATTTGGCCTGGAACAGGAAACATGCGGATGCGGGGTTGGTGGTTTTGGGAAAAGTTTGGTTGGAATGGAATGAGTGATAAACCTGGAAGTTGTTTTGAGTCATTCCTCAATCCACAATCACTAGAAATTTTCCCTAACCTAACCGCCTGCCTTTCATGACAACCATGAAAATTGACACAATGTAGGTTAGAATTATTTTAGGGAGAATTGAGTAGAAGTTCTGTTCATTCGTTTGCTTGCTGGTTTCCAGTTTGGTATAATTTTTCAAGTTTTGTGAAGTAAAGTAGCAACTTCAATTTCACGTCTCCTTTTAAACCATCCTGCCTGGGTTCGGATGGACAATGCATTGCCGCTGTGCAGTGTATGAATGAAACATTACATTAGATGAAAGAATAGGAATTGGGGAAGGAAAATGAAATTTTCTCTGTTTCAATTTCAATTTCCACCGGAGATAAGCTACGAAACCCCTAAAAAGTTCAGTTCTTCTCTTTTCTTTTCTTTTTCTGAGTTTCTGACTCAGAATAGAACTCCGTTACATTACGTGAAGACATATTGTTGTTTTGAGCATCGTATTATGCAGTCCATTCCAAACCATATTGTACTTGTGCTACAATAATAATGCATGCATCCGTCTATGTTATGTTGTGTGTGCCACCATTAACTTCCTACCATGACTAAATTTATGGTTATTTTCTTTTGTTGTCTTTTTTCCTAACCTACATTGCATTTTTTAAAAGAAATTCCTTCTCGTATTCATTCCTGACAGACAACTAACTTTGTCCATTTCTCATATTTTTCATATTTCCTTTGTGTCGGATCTGGAATGGAAATGAGACTAAATGAGAAGTTTGTGGTCGGATGTAAAAAAGTTTTGATCAATTTTAACAATGGACTGAGTCTATGGTAGTAGTTTTGAAGTAGTTAGCATAATTTGCCAAATATATCGAAATAGTCATGGGTGATATGTTTGGGCTAACAAGGAAACTATCTTAAATGTTACGGCGAGACTTTACGTAGAGTTTGGTAATCAGAGGTTTGTATGTTCCCTTGTAAGACAATTTTCTCCGGTCGTTTTGATCTGATTCATGAATATCGACTAATAGTAAGGTGCAGACTTGGATAAATGTTCATCCCATATTCATCTGTTATGGTTGGGAGCTTGAAAGAAACTTATTAAATTGGTTATAATGTGAACCCATTTATATGAAAGGTGAAATTTAATTTAAGACCAGAATTCCGAATTATTTAATTAATTCGTCTAAATTAATAAAGCTCTGTTATTCAGTTGCAAACCCTCTTTGGCTCAATTTTGTACCAGGAATATCCAAGTTGTGTAATTTACAAGACGATACTTGCATTTACGCTTTCCAAGTA
>JAQFYE010005538.1:0-11834 GCA_034694305.1 Protaphorura glebata | reverse complement strand
TTATTCCAGTCTTCGATGTTAAATTACTTTTGAGCGTTGTTTGACTGTTTAAACACAAAAACGATGGACTCCGCATGCATTGTGTGTACTGCGTATGTACCAAATACGTCACTAACTCGATGACGTAACTCAATGGTCAGTTTCTATTTCATTTCCGTCGAATTCCCTACTACACGGCAGATATCAATGGGGCGTGTTGAGACCTTCTCCTAATGTACATTAAAGTTAAAGTTTACTTAGGTTTAAAATCACGATTCTTTGGAATCATTTCTTTCAAGTCATGACTTGAGAAAGTGTTTACTTTTCGTTTTTCTTCGGGAATGCTTCAGGGTTATTATCCCAGGCCTAAAAAAAACTCCCTTACAGTGGAACTAAAAACAGTAGTTTGATTTTTAATGTTCCTCTTCTCAGGTGGACCCGGTGGACCAGAAAAGACTGACATGCTTCATAAACCATTTCCTAACATCTTCGGTGTCCTTCCTAAATCAATTTTGGAGAGAATGCGAAGAACGACTGGAAAGACTGCACTATAAACTTGACTCTATTGAAACTAAACTAGGAATTCTTAATTGCAAGTTGGGCTCTGAACCCAAAGGAGAAACCTACGACGTCGGAGAGGGCACGAATACTATTGTTGGTTGAGGCTCACACCGTGGTTTTTAATCATATCCTATAATTAACGTTCGACCTCATCATCTCGTCATATATATTGTGAATTGTGAACCATAATATAATAATTGTGCTGAATATCAATAAAGTCATTCAATTTACAAAGTAAGACTCTCAATGTGAGGACAATTCACAAAATTTATTTTTCATTTCAAACTTAAAAACAAGATCACACATCGTAGAATGAGAACGACGGGACGTGTTTATCTTAGAATTGAATCATTTGTCCCTGAAAATAAAATAATGTATTAGTCAATAAGCCTGGCCTTTATAAGTATTTATGTATTTTACAAATTTTAAAGCAAAGCAGTACCTTTCGTTTCTTGTCTCCTCCAAGTTCGAAGTGCTTACACCTCTTCAGTGGAATTTGTTTCCGATATTTGCAATCAGAACACTCCATCCTCAGTACAATCTTTTTAGTTGTTTTTGCCTAGAATAAAAGTCACGTGTAGTTTAAAGTGAAGTGGCAACTCTAGCACACTGACAGTCCACATGTGTTATCCGTTTGGGATAATATATTATATTATAATCCTTCCCCCGTTAAATAACTTCTAGCATTCGCATTCGCTAATTAGTGCATTTTAAATCAATGAAGATTCCAAGAAATGCATAATAGTGGTAACAACGATTAATACTATTTTGACCCCGTGAATTCATGGTCTAACTCAAAATCAGCCAATACAAATGCTCTATGAAACACTTGAAATGAATTCCTCACAGCAATTTAAAATGTTACGGTCATCAGTCATCTACTCAGCCAATTGCATAAACGATCGTTAGCTGACTATAAAGAAAAGAGTAAACTTTAAGTTACCTTTTTACGGAAAATAGGTTTAGTTTGACCACCATAACCCTGCTGCTTTCTGTCGTATCTTCTTCTACCTTGGGACGCAGTCCTTTCCTTCGATTTCTTGTACTGTGTGACCTTATGAAGTTTGTGGTGCTTACATTTTTTGCAAAATGTTCGCCGTTGCTTCGGGATGTTCACCTGGATTAAACGAAATAAATTAAGATAAGATGTATATACTGCAGTCACGGTACATTAATGACGACTTAATATTAATGAAACTACACAAGGAGGGATGACTCTAACATGGCCGTTTGTTCAGATGCATAAAATTATAAAATAGTAAAATACATCCCTTCCCCTGTCCTCTACCCTGAAGATTAATTAATAAAATTAGTGACGTAACATGAGAGTAGAAAACATGTAGGATTCATATTTATTTATAGGACAAGTAGGACAAGCATTTATTCAACCCCATCGAATGAATTGGAAATATTGTGTCAATTTAGGTTTGAGACAAATACCTATACCTCATACTATTATCATACCTCTATAATATTCTGTATAATGTCAATATGTGCTATTTATTTCGTTAATTTCGACATTACAATGGCAACTAAAACTAAACCGCCAGTTTTCCAAGCAACCGGAAAAACTTATCATTCTATCGTTTTATTTTTTAGCAGTATTCATTTGATTTGATTTTCAATCTATTACACCGTACGTACATGAGACAGCTCCGCTCAGTCCGGCCGGGTGCCATTAACAATAAATGCATTGAAGCATGCTGTGGGTGTATAATGCAATAAAGGAACGGCTAGACTGTTTGACTAACTTCAATGAATCGTCTGACAGATGAAGATTTAGATTATGTTTGAACAACTGATTAATTTTAAAAACTTTGACTTACCATAATGGTTCGTGCGCTTGGAAGAACAAAATTTGATAGAACATCCAAGTCTGGAGTGCCGTGTTTCCGTCCTCTGTATTTGTGAACTAAATTTTGGCCAAGTCCGGACCGTGTGGCGAGTGTGGAGCGAGGGAGTGAATGGAGTGACTTTGGTTCACGTGTGGACGTGGAGATGGCGTCTGAGTCGAATTCTCCCTTTCCTTGATGATGAAGAAATTGGACTGCGCAGAGGAGAGCCATGCGGTGATCTCCAACCCGGAGATTCCTTTTGTACTCTCAAACCCCTGTTCTCAGCCGACAGAACTGACATGATGAGGTCAAGTGAGGTCATGGGCTTTGATTGGGTGGGTGATGGGAGAGCTATGTCAAATGTGGTAAGTGAACCGGAGTAATGAGCGCGCCGCGCTGTGCGCTGTCCATGGATGAGATGGACCAATGATGTAGAGTGCTAGTGGCTTACCGCGCCAGCACCCATCACTTTGAAAGGGAAGCCGAAGCCAAGCAGAAGCCGCTCTTTCTCATTCGCGTCCACACGTCCACACTACAACTACTCTTCTCCAGCACCTACCACTGAAAAACCCAGCTCCATTTCCCAATCAATTCATCAGTACTCACTTTTTATTCATACACTCCAAGTATAAAAAAAACAACTAATCATTCAAAATGAGTTCTAACGACAAGGCTGAAGTGGCAGTAGAGAAGGTCAATGAAAACAACGACAAGGCGAGTGGGGATGCCAAAGTAGAGAAAGGCGCCAAGCGGGCAGCTGAGGTGAGACCATCTTTCAAAAATCCATAATTCATCCAGGTCATCCTGGCATGTCTTAAAACTGATTCTCAGTCATCATCCAATCCTTTCTCAAATGAATCCCATGGGTTTTGAATTCTATTATAATTAATCAGTGATAGGAATGAAAAAAGGAAATGCGCGGCCTGCCATGCTATGCCATGCCATGCCGTCTTGAGTGGAACAGGCACGTCATGTCGTGGATAGTGGAGAGTTTATTCTTCCTCTATTCTAATACAGCGACGGTGCACATCTTCGGCCCCGAGTCTATGAATTCCCGCCCAATCTTATGAATATGTTTTGAAGAATTTTGAAGCTAAACGACAAATTGTTCTATTTTTTTAGGAGAAAGGAGCCGACGCTAAGAAACCCAGGACTGACGGGGAGGAGAACGGAGAGGAGGAGGAAGTTGAGGACGAGGAGGATGTAGAAGGAGAGGAAGAGGAGGAGGAAGAGGATATTGCCGAAGGTGAAGGTAAATTTATAATATATTTTGATGTATTTATATATCAGTATTTTGAAATTCAGAGTGGATGAGCCAAATGAACAAATAATAAATGTTTTTGTTTTTAATTTACAGAAGAGGAGGATGAAGAAGGAGAAGGAGAAGGGGATGACGATGAGGATGATGCATAAATTTTGAGTATTGTCCCAGTTTGTGCGTAGTTTATAAGGGTGAAATTTGTATTTAAAACATAGAAAATTCCAAAAAAAATCGACACCATTACCTTCCTTTAGCAAACATAAACAGCAAATTTTTATACGGATTTATCACTTAGTACACTTATGTCGTGAATGTATACTTTGTTGAGAGAAGGGAATGATTGAAACACATACGAACTTTTCATAACTGGTTATTATAAGGGATATTATCTTATTGTTTTTTAATTTAACTGACGTTCATAATCACACATACATTGGTTTTTAAATCTAATATGGAATCTATTTAATTTGTTATAAATTTCCCGTATCACGATGTCCAGAACATTTAAATTCTTTTACATGTACTTATTCAAATGTATAATCTAATTGGTGACTGGTTATAAAGTTCAAAACACTGTACTCGTATTCGTATTTTTGTTGTATAGAAATTATTTCATTCACAATTGCATAGTTTCGAGCCGTACTTCAAAAGCAGATTAGGTCGGTGGGAATTCATTTCCTTAATAATAGTTATACAATTCAATAGCAGGGCGAGGATCCTCAAGTAATATTTTATCAACGATTGTGAAAATCAGGCTTATGTCAGCAGATTGACAGTTAGAGGTGTAAAAGCGCCTGATTTTGCCAACTGTTACCCTCAATGAAAAGTAGGGCATGATGAAAAGTTTTTATCTGTCAGGTCCGTCCTAAAGCATTTTTGCTCTTTGCGGCCCGGCCCTTAATGTTTCTCAAAATTTAGCCCTGCCTTAAATATTTTTATCCAATTAAAGGTATTGTAATATTGCAAAAATCGCCCATTGCCCATGCAATATAAGTAAAACCGGAGTCACATCTGAAGTGTGACTTAAAATTGTTGGCTTGTCCGGGCCCTTTTCAATAAAGCTTCAACTTCAAATTATCCCGAAACTCGTTAAAACCGCATACTTTTTACGTCGTTGATACTAGGGTTGATTTATTTATTTATCTACTAGGTTTGCTAGAGTTATTTCTAAGATAAAACCAGAAAAATAAATTAATTAGATATTGCTAGTACGTTCTTTGTCGTTATACATAATTATAATACTTGTGAAGGGTCGGTCCAGCCTTGGGCCTAGGGTTGCAGAGTTATTTGGCCCCGCCCTGCCTGGGCTTTTACTTTCAAGCCCTTGATAGTGATATCAGATTTTCGGCCCCTGGCTTGTACCCGAGCCAAGACAGCTTAGTTGTATGGGGTTGCAGTCTGCTACCTTTTGAGTTGAGGTTAGATTCCTCGGGCCTGGAATAACTCAATCCGACTTTTCCTACACTCTGACCTCGTATACGCAAACGCAAGGGTAAAGTTGAACAACTTATAATTTTATTTACGTACTTGGTAATAGAAAATAGCTGAAACAGATAACTACAGCTTATCTAGTAAATCCCCAATTTCAAATTATAATTTTCTTCACTTTCACAAATCATCCTTTCATCCTAATAGGGTAGGAAAGTCCGTTAAGGTTGCCCAAAAGATAGTTAAAAGACATCGGGTAGAGGTGTAAATGAGCCGGGCCGGCCCGACCCTGCTCGGCCCGGCCCTAGAAAAGGGCCGACAACTAGGCCTAACGCTCAAATGCCGGGCCGGGCCGAGTCGACGAAATTTCCGAATACTAGGGCCGGGCCAGGCCAGGTCGGTAATGATAATATCCAGGGCCGGGCCGGCCCTAGAATATTCGCGGTAAAATGAACAGAGTAATAAGTACTAGTATGTACAAGTAAAGGTACTAGTACTGGGTGGAGATGTAAAAGGACCGGGCTGGGCCGCGAATCTGGTGTAACTGTCAAGGGTCGGGCCGGGCCGGGCCGACGAATTTTTCGATCACGATGGTCGGGCCGGGCCAGATGTTGGATGGAAGGTAATTTTGTAGAGCCGGGTCGGGCCGGCCGGGGAGGACTTGCAGTGTCGGGCCGAGCAGGGCCTCTAATATCGGGTATAGTGTGGCGACAGTGCAGTAACGCATTCCTCAAATTGAGGTGAATTCTAGCAGGGTTGGGCGTTATACCTGTTAGAAATAGAAGACAAGTCATAATTTGGCAAAGATGTACCATACTGTATATGATACATTTATGATTCGTACATGAATTTCTATCATAACTCAAGATAGATAATTAAGTTCAGAGTATAACTCCCGGCGTTTTCAGCTTTCAATAAACGTTTATTTTGATTTTTTATTTCGTGTCATTTGTGGACTGTGCATACTACACAACGATAACATAATATGTATTTCCTATAATATTTGTTTATTGTTTTGTTCACAATTTCTGATCGAATCACAAATTGATCTCTACTGCCTGAAAACAATGTCAAATAGTGTATAGAAAATAAGCCAACCCACATACTCCGAATCCTGAGAGGAGGTCGGGAAGTACGGGAAGTGGGGCATCTTGAAAAATATCGTTGTTCTATATTCTCCAAGTGCAAGTGGTAGCCGTGTTTACCACAGTTAGACAGGCTTTCCAGAAATGAGTCCTAGGTTGGTCGATATGACCAATACGTATTGGACAAGTCAAATTCATTTAAAACTATCACACTATAAACAGAAAAAAAAGTAAGTTAACTTATAATTTTATTTACGACCACACTATAGAAAGAGGCTGAAAGAGATAACTACTGCTTATCTAATAGTAAATTTCCAATTTTAAATTATGACTTTTTGATTTACATCATTTTGTATTAATTTAATTTCATGAAAATTATTAGTTTAATTCTATCGTTCTTGTTTAGTTATGTTTAATTAGGTATGCAACCTAATAACCTGTCCCGTATTAGAGTGTTGTCTCTCTCTGACCTCTGAATAAATCGAATTGAAAATTCATATAATTATTCACATTCTGGAGCGTATAGAATAGTACTAATAGAATAGTAGGCACACCTCCGGGTTTCGGAATTCGCAGTCGGAATGGAAGTTTATTATTATGCTTCCTACCCATTGCATATTGCGTTGGAAGAGGCGCGGAACAGCGGTTATTGCATGGCGATAGGATTGAAGTTTACCAGTCATCAGTCAATAACTCCATTGATTCCAAATTAGATAGTTTTGAAATCTGTATTTTACAAACTAGAGTTTTGAAGCGGAGCACTGTTAACTGTTTTTAGGTCGTGCGGCCGACTTTCCCAAAAGACGACCTGACCTGACCCTGACCCGACTGCATAGTTCCAAAGATTAAAGATAGTAGAGTTGGATCCCGATTACTTCTTTCCCTGTTTTCAATACATTGCGAATTATAATGGTCACGCGATTCGGATTTAGTTTTGGATTAAAGTATATGCTACGCGATAGCGTCCGCTACTAGGATAGAGTGAGCTAATCCGCCCCTCCACCATTTGTAGGAGCGCTTTGTGATCGTTTCACGTGATCATAATATCTAGTTTAATATATGTATAGCTCACTCTACCATTAATTTAGAGTAAACCATGTCGACAGACGGACAGATAGCAGCACTGAAAAAATTATACAGTACGGAAAAGAGACGAAAGAATTATTGCAAAACAAAATCTTACGTAACTATTTAAAGCGCTTTGGTTTTCTACTTTCAATATTCCAATCTTCGGTACGCTTTCATAATCTTGATTTCTTTAATATTTTCTTGGTCTTATTCAAAGGATTAAAATGTTCATTTTGTAGAACCATAGTAAAGGTAACAGTTTGCGAAAGAGAGTGTGCAGACCAAGTTGGAGCTCAATTACTAAAGAAACTCGGTCAGAAACTTAAGAGTTATAACAACCTAACAAAGGCGCAGAGTTACGTTTCCTTGCCTTGCATGACTAACTATCGAAACAGACTAGACATACATTAGAACGCGTCCGGCTAACATAGGCGGATTCAGATAGCTGTTGCGGCAACGTTTTTCTGAACGCGGCGCGTCTTGTGTATTTGTCGGAAATTCTATTTCGAAGCGTCAAAAACGAAACACGCGACAACCCTTCACATAGGTTTTGCGTCAGCGATCATAAACTTGTGGCACTGTGGTGTCGTCTTCATGCCCGCATGTTGTAAAAAATATTTCACAAAAACAAAGCCACTTTCAACTCTCCACAAACATAATGACGTGATTGGCTGTTCGATAGATCACGCGCGTGCGCAGTAGTGGAAAGTGAATATAACGCGCCTCGTTGACGCAAAATATCTGACTCTTGACGCTTTCACAAAATACGCTGCCTGCCGCAAAGCTATGTGAACGCAAATGCATTGCCGCAAAAAGTAAAAAAACGCGCCGAGTTCAAAAAAACGTTGCCACAAAAGCTATCTGAATCCGCAGAGTGTTGGTGGTTGGTGTTTTGGACTCCTCAAGCGAATCCTGGGTTTGTTTTTAAAAAATTGTCGAAAATGTAGCCTAGCAAAATACTATTAATTTTTTACGAAAATGGAAATTCTCAAGTTGCATAAGTGAAAAGATTCAAGTGAGATTTTAAAATACTCAACGTATGAATTTTTTTGAAATTCCACAAACAAAACTTTTCTGTACTTATATGCTAGAGGATGATCGCCACCGCTGGTCAAGATTTTGCTCCGAATTCAAAGTTTTGTATGATCAAAGAAGAATTCCGGCACTCCCCTGCTCTCCCATGTATTGTTTTTTTTGGTTGTTGACATTTGACAGTTCAGGGGACAATGTAAAGTTTTGACCAACCTTTCGCCGTTCCTCCGAGACCGCAAAAGTTTGGTCAAAACGGTCTTCTCTGCCTCTTAAATATCTCGGGTGTATCTCGTATGCTTCTCACCCCACCTCCTTACTATCTCAACTACATGAGAGCATTTTAGTCTCAAAAATGCTTCCATACGTATCCTCTTACCTTGCGTGATCACTATTTACTCATGACAGCTTAAACCAATCTCACAGACACACTTAATAGAGAGCGTTATAAAGTATTTTTTTGCTCTAACCTTATTGGTATCATAAGGAATTCAAAAGGGCTCCTGACTAAGAAGTAATAGAAGAAGTTTATTGTGCTTTTTTTTAAGGCCTTAACCTACAAACACAGTCGAAGATTTTTTTCTTGTGTGAAGAATTTTCAATAATGCATACATTAAATTTTGGTATGATTAAATTCAACATTTTTACAAAGGACACTTGCACTGAAAATGTTCCTGCCACAAAAGTACATTTATGGTTAACAGAAAACCGGAGGAAGCAACAAGTTTCCTTTACATGAAGACTAATAGCAATTGCTTATAATAATGCATACCTTTTGAACAAATTTTACGCTGATAGGAGAGAGAGAGGTCAAATATCAAATTCTGTTTGAAGGAAACTAAAATGACTAGGTTAGCTGATTATGAGTGGACTTTTCCGTTTACATATAGCTTGTCGTATTTCGGCTGAAAATCGGCTGATTTGAGAGTCGGCTGAAAATGTATATCTCACTTTAAATACATGAAAGATGATGAGAAATGACGAGATGGGTTGGACTTTTGCACTTGGGTTTGGATTTTCTATGGAATGATTTAACCAAGGACACTGGACTATATTACTCATCCATTTAGATATCTAAATGGTATTATTAATGGTATTGTTTAATGGTATTTAATATCAAAATAAATGAGCTAAATAGTCGAGTCGCCTTGGATTTAACTGTCATTAGGAAAATAGTCCCGCTAACGATTAGACATGCAGACTTCAAATTACGTTTCGATTACTTTACCCGAAAAATTGGTGCGATTATTGCCTTCCATATTGGACACTTAAGACACCTGTCCAGCACACACTTATAGGATTTAAATTGAGATTCCAAAGCTTATTGTAGTACAGCTGTACATTATAATTTGAACACTCGAAGCTTTTCCTCTGTAGGTCACTCTACACACTCTAACTATTGTGTGTCAAACGGTGTATTAAGTGTCAACTTTTAACTACCGAAATGAAATGCAATGAATTGGGTGTAACAAATATATCGAACAGATTTTAAGTAGAAGTGGAATGCAATGAATGCCAGGGACTTATTTGACTCCCATATGCCAGGAACATGAATTTACATACATACAGGCTAGCCCATCTGTCTCCCATCTCGTCATTTCTCATCACCATTTCATGTCTTTAAAGTGAGATATACATTTTTAGCCCATGTGTACTCGCCCGAGTACATACGGGCTAGTCCGGAGACACTTGGGCTAGTCGGAGTACATACAGGCCGGCCTGAGTACATACGGGCTAGTCCGGGGACAGATGGACTAGCCTGCATGTACTCGGACTGGATATACACATGGGCTACAACATACACACTACATATTATACACATACGAATCAACTTTGAATTTTGACACTTGCTAATTGCAGGTGAAGAGTAAATATATCCCTGTGTCATATGAAAGACGAGAGCAGCGTTCCGACATTGGTCTCATTGAATTGAATAAGGAAGTTGAACTGAGTTCCGTCGTTTCTCCGGTCTGTTTCTCGTATGAAAATGATTTTGCGAAACCAGAACAACCTATGATTATCGGAGAAGGAGAAGTAGTTGGATATGGATATGGCGAATCGTAGTTCGGCTCTGTGCGTCTAGAGGTCCCTTCTCTAGCAGTACGGGATTACGTCCAATGCGAGACTCGTCTGGTAGAATCATTAGCAAAATGGACGCGGTGGGTATCGGATGGGAATTGCATTGGCCTCACAGAGCTACCTTCTATGTGAGATGTGGGTGATTTAAGGACCATTGTAAGGAGGGTTTCATTCCAGTAGCCAAATAAAATAAAAAATAAATAAATGGAACAAACGAGAACAAAGAGTAGTCCATCTCAAATATACAGAATTGCCTGTAGTAGGAGCTATTGAATGCTGGACGGTTTTGCAGAAGGCACCAGGAGTAGAACAATTTTGTGTAGAGTCGTAAACGGTAATCATTCAATTTAGGAATGTAATGATAAATGACGAATACTGTAAAAAAAAAATACAACCTGCAGGTACAGCTGTTTGCCCAGGAGATAGCGGTGGCGGAATGGTTTTCAATAGTAATACTGGCTCAAGATATTATGTCCAAGTAAGCAATAGCTTGCTTGAATTCCCAAAATTAAAGTTAGCAGTTCCAAATGTATTTATCAGCGTGGGATTTAGTTTAATAATACAGTGCCTACATTCTTGGAGAATCTCTACTTTGATTGTTGTCTAATTTTCCCATTCGAACGCAGGGTGTCGTTAGCATTAGTTTGCTGGATAGGACGGATCTCAAATGCCATGGATTAGCGTATTTTACCGACGTTTTGCATTCTACAAAATGGGTGGCTGAAATAGTGGACATGGACACTGTTGAGAATTCTCAATCATTGGGTAAGCTAGTCCAAAGAGAATGTTGAGTACGAGCAGGTGCTAGGAAAATGGATACCTGGTCATGGATGTTAGGTTCACAAAATAAAGTTATTAGATTCGATGAGTTCACCTCCACAAGGGACAATGGAGGTTCGCGTAGCTTCGGAGACCATTGAGACATTTAAGCACATGTTATATTACATTCAACCGGTTCTGGAAAGAGAAGTAAGTTGGAATGTTTCAGCGAATGTTTTCTCCACCTAAAATGTTTCACCTTCTATGTCTCATTGTCGTACTCCGCAAAATAAATGGTGCAAGACTGCATAAAAATAAGATATTAGGGCACTGGCTTATGCCTTGGCGTTTACACCATTCGCAAGTAAAATTCTTAATCATGTTTTCCATTAACAATTGCATTTGGGTATTGATTTCAAAGATTCTGGTGATAAATTGTTGGATGGACTTTGCTTGAGCCGAGATTTGGCAAAGGCTCCGAGAGTCGTAGAAACCGGTGGGATTCATTTTAGACTGATGACTCTCTTCATCTCAGGTGTAGACAACATGGCCTACGCTCTCATAGAGAATGGTGAGGAAACGGATGCAGTTTGGATGGACCGCTCTTTTGATAGAGGGAATTCGTGGGATGGGAATCTAGGAAAAATCTTCATTCTACCAAGATCCCGACATGTATATGTTAGGCTCAAACCCCGAAAACGCTCAATGAGCGTTTAAAACGACCAAACCTAGGTTTGGTCGGTTCGTTTT
>JAQFYE010005537.1:0-11834 GCA_034694305.1 Protaphorura glebata | reverse complement strand
ATTCGACAAAAACCACTGCATCAAAATATCATTCTTCATGGCCGAGAATCCTATCCTAATGTGTAAGGTCCTTTGTTCTGACAATATCCAAAATTTTCTTTCGTTACAGGCTCAATGACGCGACCCGTTCGTAAACGGTCAAATAGTAATATGCGATCATATCACCTTGCATTTGCGTCATGCCTTACCACAGGTTTCTCGAAAAATATCTGGCATTCGGAACGAATCTAATATACAAAAGCTGAGATTACACCCCGAATTTTTAAAGAAGGCTTCACAGAAAAATTTATTTTGCGTAGAAATGTAGATAAGTTTTCGAGTCGGAAATGTCGAGTTCAGAAAGGAGATTATGTATTGCCCGTTTGGCCAGCAGAGTATTACACAATATTTTCGAACTCGAATTTGACAAATATTCTACTACTACCATCTGGTCTAGTCGTAAAAATGTCTGGATACACCTTCTGAACGCTACCAATGAGCAGACCCGAGGGGATTCCATTCCCCATCCACACCATCTGAGGCCAATCGAATATGGATCAGATTTTCTATTAGTATTAGGTGTGTGCAGTATCCGTGACATGACTCGAAAACTTTTGAGCAAGTCGATTTTTTCTCAAAATTTTATTTTGTTACTGTATCCGACGATCCGAGCATTTTAAATGCACTCCACATTTCAACCTAAGTAGACTTCTCCATTTTATTCGTTCTTTTTTATTTTCTTCACCGTCGTTTAAACCGTGTGTTTGTGCACAACATTTTTATAACTTTCTTGAACGTTAGAATAAATTTTTCTCTAATTATCAATAACTCATCAAAATGATTAGGCAGACATTAATCACGGTTTCGCAAACATTGTTCTATTGTTCTACAATTGGCGTTGAGTACAAAAGAATGTACAAAAATGAATATTAAATAAATACTTCATCAATCATTAGTACTGGCGAAGTAAATTCGGAGATCATCCAAAAGAAAGCCTCCTAGACTGGTAGAATCCAGGATACAGAATTACAGACATGGCATACTGAACGCAAAGTCTTGATTGGTGATTTCTAAAGAGATGTATAATCTGGATTAATGCTGGCTGAGTCGTCGAGTGAGACTTCAGAAAATTTAATTTCTTCTATTGAGCAAGGATTAAATGAAAACTAATTCATTAATTGCCGTGAGAGAATTTCACCTCGGCCGTTCTTAATTGAAATTTATTTTTCTCCAATGACTTTAAAAACTTTTCTGTTGCAAAGATCACTCGAATTTTTAACTATTTGTTAAAATTATTGTTAAAGGTTTTGACGAACCACACGCACACGACGAAGCTTCCAATTTGTATTTGTGGAATGTATTAAAGAAATCAATTTATAATTACCCTGATAGGTCATCATATTTTGATAATGAACCGAATAATGTTGATCGGTGTGGACAGAATGACGAAGCAAGGGAATGAGATAATGCAGAATATTATGAACAGAAGATCTGCAATTTGCTTAAATGTTCGCGTAACCGGCACCATTTCGTCGTATTTATTTGGAAATATGCAACATTTACTATATTGACCAATTTTAACCACAGAATGATAATTTGGAATTGTGCAAGTTTTTCGGATCTATAACTGGTTGATTTGTGAAGTCAGTGACTTGGTGCAATTTACGGACTGATCAGTGATTAATTAAATTTCGCGTCGGCTTGGCCCTTTTTAAACCTTTCACTTGAACGCGTGCATGCACTTGTATTGTCTTTTGCCGGCATTTTCGCGATGACCTTGGCCTTGTTTTGACGTAAACAAGACACCACAGAACAAATCATTCGCACGAGGCAAATGTACTACGCATTTTGCAAATTATCCGGCGCTAAGCCAAGTAGAACAATTTACACTTGTTATTCAACGGTCTGGAGTTTGTGGGTATGTATAGGTATATCAAGCCAGACAATTTGCAATCAGTATTCTTTGCTTTTTCAGCTATGCAATGTTATATAAGCCCGATGAAGTCATTATATGCGCATTTAACATGTTACAATCGTTCACACCTATTTTTTTGCATTGCGATTTTACGAACTTCCCAGATATGTCTCGGATCCATCCATGGTATTAAGTGTTAACCGCAATCGTGCACACGCTGAACTCTTCAGATTTGGGCGTATGTGAGAGTGAATTTTAGCATGATAATGAGCTAACAGACTGAAAAGATGTTTTGTCGAGTAATTGCAGTTGAGTAAAACTTTTGTTCGTGTCCTGGAGACTTCTTCAATTCTGATTTAATGAGAAGTACTGAATTTCGCTCTATGTTAATCTTATAAGAAAACAATTTTCGCTCAAAATTCAGATTTATTCAAGAGCTCTAACTAAAGAACTAAGGGTCTAAATGAAGTGTCCGGAGAAGAATATTTGTCGGTAGATAGAATTTTGGTCCAATGCCAGAAATTCTTGAACGTCTTAACCATTTTCATCCAAGTAGTTACTGAAACCTCTGTAAATGTCCATTTTGAGGTAATAGTAATGTACGATCGGAAAATCAGTCGGTTCGCTTTCAAAACCAGGGCAAGGTCACTTCAAATGACTAATTGAGTTGAACTAGTTTTTGATATAACTTTTACGCGAAAATTCGTTTCCTTGTTTGTCACTGGTGTGAATTCGTTTATTTGTGGTAAACAAAGTTGATTTATTTGGCATTTCGCAGTCATACTTTTCGAGGAAAATAAGTGTCGCGAGGACTCCACGGCAGACCTTGAGCAATCCTTCTACTGGTCGATTCCATGAATATCAGATACTTTCTAAGGACTTCTAGAAATGAATGAATAAGTTAGGGTCAGTATGGGATCTTCGTAATTCAGGGCAATAACAATAATTGCTTCAGATTTTCTATCCGGAATCGGTTTTGTTTTTCAGTAGGACAAAAGATTCAAAAATCAGATGTCGGATTCGTATTTCCCTACTTGCCTTACTACGAGTAATAAATTACAAACGATACTCTTAAATATTATTCCAAGTAGCTCCACATTTTAATTTCAAGTAACGTCATCAACGTCAAACTATACAAAACTGTCATCCGGACAATGCGGCATTTATTGTAATAAATAAGTTCAATTTATAAGTACAAGTTACACAATTCAAAGGTAAAGTGTGTCAAGTGTTTACGTTGAGAACACTCAGAATTTCCAAAAATTTTGAAGTGTTATTCTCGTATTAAACTAACAAATTCCTCGGATTAATTACACCGCGCGCACTCGAATCCGGATTGGTCTAGGCTGGGGGTTTGGTGTTAAGTGTTTCTCTGGTTGAATTCCTAAAACAACATGGTTGAGTAGACAAATCATATTATTTCATTACCCAAAATCCATACAAGTAATATAATTGTTAGTAATACTAGGTCAGAGATTCATTTATTTTTGTATTCCAATTTATTATGTGGATCGTAACGTAGTTAGATTGACATCATGATATTGGAACTGTGTCCGTCCGTCTGTCCGTCTGTCCGTCTGTCAGCACTCTAGCTGCTGCAATTCTTCTCTGATCCACTTCAAACTTGATATGGATGACCCTTGGTTCGTTAGCCAGCAAAATCGAATTACTACTAGGGGTACTCCACTATTTATAACTGCGCAACATGCAGCGGTAACTTAATCAACATAGTCGGAAGCAAAATCGATTCTACAATAAGAATCGATTTTTTGGTTCTTGGGTTTTGGTTTTGTTGATTGTTTGAAAATCTGCATACTCAAAATACCCTGGTAACCAGTCCAACTCCTGTGTATAAAATTTATAAACCCACTTTTCTACACAGTCTTGCATATGAAACTGTTTTTACTGTGCTTTCTGTTACATGACATGATAAGAGTGAGCATGGTTACATCCGGGTTAGACAAATTTCTATTTAAATCTGCTCAATATGCGTTGGAAAATAAATTAATTCACTATAAGTTCAGTATTCAATTGTCTCTTAAGATTGACTGGTTTTTCGCTTCCCTTGTGTCATTCGGTGGACGCAGGTAATCGACCTCCGGTCCGTAGTAATAACAAATATTACTGTGACATTTTTTTATTTAAAAAATTTGGTCAGACAGATTATTCTAGAATTAACAGCACCTGAGAAAAAATTGCTAGACTTTAATCTTGGATTAGTGTCATTAGACGGCAACCAAATGACGAGTTTGTAGAATTAATTTAGAAATTAATCCGTCTGTGCGTCCGTCCGACTGTCCTGGGGCTCGATAGCTCTCGTAATTCTTCTATGGTCGAATTAAAACTTGACATGCTTGAACCTCGGGTTCCGTCCTGTTCGTTGGACAACAAGATCTGACTACTACTAGGGGTGACTACTACAAACTTCAGTATTCCATTTCGTAGTATGACTATGGGTACATCACTTTGCAGCAGTGGTTAGTTAATTGTATTAAGACATCTGAATAAAACTGAACTTTGAAACTTCCCTTACACCATTGCATTCGTGGTTCCAGATAATTAACTTCCGGTTGACAATATCATAAATCACTGTGACATTCATGCTTCACAACAATTTGGTCCGACATTATTTCAGAATTCTCATCACAAATAGACAAAATTCTAGATTTTATGCTCCAATTCGTGTCATATGATGGCTGCCAAATGGCGAATCGGTAGGATTAATTTTTTCTAAACAAAATTTGTTTTCTAAAAATCGGCACGAATGGCTACGAAAGGATGAACTTAAACTATTTGACATAACAGAAACCATAATCAAAAAATTAACCAAAATGGTCCAGGTCAGTCCGCTCTTCTCTTCACTTTGTGTCTCCTTTCTCTCTCCTCCCCACTCTTTCTAATCTCTCTCTCTCTTATTTCTACAATCTAGTCCCTCTAACTCTTTCTCCAATCTCTTCTCTCTCTCTCTGTATTCTCTCTTTTCCCTCCTGCTCTTCTCTTTATCTATCTTTCCCGCCACTTTTCTATATCTTTTCTCCCGCTCTTCTTTCTCCAGTCTCTTCTCTCTAACTCTGTCTCCAATCTCTTTTCTCTCTCTTTTTTTTTCTTAGTGCGATCCACATTTTTAGATAGCGCTTGCGCGGTTTATTTGTCATTGGGAAAGTCACCCAAGCTGTAGAAATACTCTTCTCTTTAGCAATGCAATGGGTCAACCAAAAACCATGTCTACACTAGGAGGATCGAACACTCAACAAAACAGTTTTCGCGACTTCGCAACAAGTTAATGTCGAAGTTCGAACTGTGACCACTTAAATGAGATGCGGAAAGCAATTGGATTCCTCATTCGTCAAAATGAATTTTCTCCTAAAAATAGATTACCATATATTGAGAGCATTCTGATTTTGAGTAAAGCAATTCTGATTAATTTTCCAAAAATGAGATAATCCTATGAAATTTAAAATAATTGCAGGAGTTTTATCCTATAATAATTATAAAGCTTGACTCATTTGAGTTTAAACTGCACAGTGCACATTACACAGTCATCCGACTTATTTCACAAAATCGCATAGTTAAAATATTGTCTAACTAGTTTCGAAATTTCTTATCGTAATTCCATATGTTATCTCTTGGATTTTGATGTGAAAACGTATGGCTACCGGGGATATTTCGCTGGATAGGAGGTTTAAGGCCATAACATTGGCCGGAATCGAATGCCCACTATCCGGGACATCACTAACACTGTTTACGAGAAATATTTCTTACTCCTAAACTTTTTTTAATTCAACTGATCATTGTTTTCCTCTACGCAAGTCGGATATTGTCGATGAATCATGATTATACTAATCGGTGCGAAATTCTCATGATTATCCACCTTGCCGTAACCTCTTTTTTTTTAAACTATTTGTATGTGGACAATTTTCCGTGATCGCAAGGCTTAAGGATATAGCTTTTATACTACATTTTATACGTCTTTTGAAAGTATATTGAAAACAAAGTAAAAAAATAAATAAAATTGCCAATAATGGCCAATTCACACTGTCCTAATTTACAAAAACAGTAGAAAAGCATGGACAAATAATGAATTAGAAAAACTCAGGATATTTCATATCTTGTACCGTAGAGTCAAATTCGAAACAAATTGCTCGACAAGTTCTAGTTTGTAGCGAACATCACAACCATTTAATAAACAAAAATAAGTTGGACCAAAACGTTTATGATTATTCAATTAAAATATCCTGGTCACAAAGAACTATATTGCTTTATGAGCAAATACAGTTAGTTTGTGATAGCGGTCGGTCGAATTGTCTCTTTTGAAGGGTTTCAATAAAATAATATGTCTGAACCGACTTGTGGTTGAAATTTTCCCCTAAATTAGTGAAGTTATTGCCGGTAAATCAATAATTTACTAATTTGCGAAGGCATTTCATTTAAACCGTGGGGTTTGACTTCAGTCAAATTAATTTATATATTATATGAAAAAATCGCAAATAATGGAAACCACAAAATGTAAATAGTTTTTGTCTTTTATTCATTTCATGCATAAGAAGCGTGTCTAGAATGCGTATAATTTATTAGTTTACTTAAAATTACAATTTACAAAAAATATAAATTATTGGAACATATATTAGTGGTACTGGCCAGCATGTCCATAATAATGCATTATCCATACAAATAGTTAGAACTGTTCAACAATACATTAGATTATTATAATAATAAATAGTACAGGTTTCATGAGAGTCAGAATCAGAATTCACAGAGGTGGTGGTTTTCAGCCTTTTCATTTCGTATCCGGTAAAATTGTATGGATCATCTCAGAAATCAAGTACAACTTAACGCATGGATGTCCATGTTCATAATTTTCAATTTCAATCCAATTTATTCCCGGAGAGCGATAGCGATGACATTACGAAGAATTCTGTGACCCGCACAAAATTGTTTAATGGGATGATGATGCTGGCAGGAACTGTACATTTTCTAGGACAAATGACAGGAATCAACGGATGACCGTTATTGTTGAATTCTGAAATAAGAATAGAAATTGATTTAATAAAATATTTAAGACATTAATTCAAGAGTGGATCTTGGGTTTCCTGTATAAACTGTATACAATCTAAAAAAAGTCGATGGAAAATGAGTTCGGAAATTATATTCTAAGACTCTGGTAATATTTTCTGAACAATTACCTCATCGTCATTATTCCATCCAACCATAGTAACTTTAGATTTGAGTTATGAAGCGGAAGATGGTGACCGGTGTTGAGATGATGACAAAACACGGAAATGCAATTACACAGACTGTCACGAACAAAATATTTCCGATTTTGGCAACCACGTTTGTGACTTGTTCCATGATTTTGATTCAAAAGTTCGTAATTTTTAACTCTTGTTGAATACGTAGGTTACTTTTTAAACTTTTTCTAGTTTCAGTGCAACGGCTTCTGCTTGATTGCGTAGAAGGAAATGTATTTTACAATTGGCAGTTTTCAGTTTTCAGTGTTTCTTGTATGAAGAGTAATTCGCAATTGACTGGGAGTAGTGAGAGTTCTCTCCTTTTAACCATCTCCCTCGCCATGGCCTTGGCCCATTCTGTCTGCAAAAAATTCGCGAAACAATAAATTCACACGAGTGAGGCTGTGCAACTGTGATGCGCATTTCTTGCCAATTTTTTTTCACGTCTATGGTATGTATTTCATTCTTACCGAGTGTACAGGGTGATTCATAACCATTTAACTAACCGAGTTCTAATTAAAAATTCACTCAGTATTTCGATAATTTAATTTGTCATTTCTATATTAATATTACATGCACATTGAAGTGTCACTGGTAGTTCATAACTTCCAACTTAGCTAAGATGAAATGTACATTTAATGGATACTTTTAGGTAAGGTCTGGGTAGTCATTAAGATTTTGAATTTAACGGAACAGCTAATTAAACTGTGCACAAGATTTTAAAAACGTCAAAATTTGAAAGATGTCCCTTCTGTGAATTTACGATTTGCATTAGAAGAAAATATAATCATTTATTAAACGATCTGATTCCACATGTTAATTCCACATTAAATCGTTGACAAAAGTGAACATAATAGTTCCTTTCAGAAAACAACTAACTTCCGACTGTAATGTGCAGTGGGGAGTGTGGACAATAGTTATGTACCACACTGCGTGCTATATTGCGAATTTTGGGGGTAAGTATAGCCATAGCATGAATTTTTGCGAAAGCAACTTTTCATTCTACTCTGTATTCAATGCGCAGTTAGGACATTTTGCTTTAGCGGAAATCTTCATCAACTCCTCATCCTGATCTGAGGTTGAAGCTTAGCATGTGGAAGTAATGAAAAGTTGCGAAAACACATCCTGCGACGTAGTTTGTATAAATTGCAATGCTTAAAGGACGCACACACTCCTCTATTTTAAACCAATGAGAGTCAAGGAATTCGTGGGTTTGTCTACCAGCATGTCCAAAAACAAGTTATATTTTCGCAACTTGTGTCGCATTCGCACTTCTGGATAATAAGTAGTCTAATTAGATGTCCCTCTGGGCTGATCAAGTGACGCACACGTTTAATAGGAGCGTAATTCTTTATATTTTTTTATTGGTCTCGTGATTAATAAACAACCACTTGTTGTGCAAAAACTGTATTTTCTCACTCCAGACTTTTCTAGAAACCGCACAACTCGCAACAAATTATGCGCATTCAATCAAAATTCTTCCAAATGAACTGCTTTAAGTAAACATGAGTTACCTAATGGAAAATCACTAGTTCTGATTCAGTTTAAAAACAAGAGTAAAAATAAAATCTGGATTGGATATTTTCATAACAAATTATGTTCATATTGTTAATTCTATAATGATCCACAATTTTAAAACGAACTAAATTTTGGTAATAAGTACAGGAAGCCCGTTTCAGCAAACAACTAGAGATAGCCTATGTTTATGCCTCCAGAATACAGATATGTTTAATCCCCCAAAGAATAAATTGTAGATGTGCCTTACTTTTGTCATATAAAGTCGGTCGCTTGGGGCATATTTTGCTTATTGGAAAATTATGAATTCTGTCTCAAACTTCCGAATCATGAATGCAAGTATTTACGAGTTTCTAGTATTCTCGCTTGAAAGTATCCATATTAGGACTTAATTTGTGATAAAAATTATGCGCATTCATTCAATATTCAAACTGATCAACATTACTTCACGGAAAATCACTTGTTTTGTTTCAAAGAAGGTCCATTAAAGAAAAGTTGTCAAAACAGCGAATCCAGTCATTTGATAAACGATACAAGTAAAGTATCAAGTTTCCTCGGAACCCAATGAGTTCGCAGACATGACGGAAAATTACTATCACGATGCAAAGTTCAGAATGATAAGGAATTATCCTTGTTTATTCCTAGCTGTACCAAAATGACCTTTCAGTTTAGTTGGACTTGAATGCATTAATTCGAACCGGTTTGGCTATTTGACACTGACTTGTTTACGCGATTTTTACGTTTTACAAAAACAATCATTGGTCAATGGCATTTTATATGATCAAATATGTATATAGTAACAAAAGTTGGGAGTTGGGAGGTAATGACAAAGTCAGATACGGTGAAGATGGAAAATTTCTAAGTCAGTATGTGAAGATGATAACAGTCACATCGAAACAGAATTTAATTTTTTAAAGCATTTAACAAACAGTCGTAGGTTTTTACTCCGTCACTAAAATGACGATTTCTGGAATTTAATTATTTTTTTTTGCATTTATCCAATTAGAGTTTACATAAACAATGGTACTAAAAATTACGACTCCAGGAAGTAACTTTCCCCGTTGCTTGAAAGTGATAGATGAAAAATGTTTAGTTAGAGAATCCTATTTATGCCCAAACAATTCAATGTGCTATATGTGCGGGTATTTCATTCAAACAATTTTTATTGTAGTGAAAGTAGTGGACTGGTACTTTAATATAATACACTTGGTGTGAAGTAAGATTTTACAGTTGGAAGTTGGGAAGGAACGCGTTACAGAAATACGGTAAATGACCTAACAGAACACCCGCGTTCTATTCATTCGGATGGGTTTAGAGGTAAAAGACTTTCACCACTTCCTCCATCAGGTTACATGTACAAAGCCGGAGAAAGACCTGTATTCCATTTGAGCCCCGCGCCGTACTCAGTACCAGCGATCTATTATGTTGTCATCTACGGTAGGTAGGAGGACTTAAAGCGAAAACTGATCGCATAGAGAACAATTTAAGCCCGAACTTGATAACATAATGTATTCGCTTGTAATTTATGAAACTAATTGTGTTTTGGTAATTCGCTTGCCCATAAGAATAGAAAGACATCAAATTTTCAATTAAGATTTTCGAGAGAACAAACACATTTGAGGCTAACCCTCAAACTGAACTCAAGTGCCGGCGTAATATAACAGACATAAAACATGAACACAATATGCAGTATTTCATCACGGTCAAAGCCCGTGGCTTTAATTTTCTAATCATAAACACATGTTGTCTAGATTTACGAATAATACTAGATAGTACTTGACTATCGGCATAATTGGCAAGCCAAGCTGTTTTCACTCTAGGTACGCTCGTCTTCACAAATAACAAAACTGTGATCATGAAGAGGGATTCGGCGACATTAAAATCGAGTGTCATCGTAAAACATTTGTGTCGATGCGCCGTGGATGAGCAAACCAATTTCGTAGCACCAAAGGTCAACATCGTCTCCCTATCAACTTTATTACTGGGTTTGTAATGCTTAAAAATAATTCCATATCAGATTTTTCTATCAAACTAGTTAACAAGTATTAGCTTTAATAAATACCGCAAGTGTACATGCATGCAAACTTAGATACCCGTGAGTCCATGAAATCCACGTCTTTTGGTCTGAACAACCGTGATTGCTCTTGAATTTGCAGAACATTTTTACTTAATGAGCGTTTCCTAAATCGCTAGTCTGTTCCTTCCCAAGTCAACGCGTATAAGCCAACAAAGATCATGTCCGGTTTCTGCTATGCTTATAGTCCTGACTCGTAAAACCGATATGATATACCTGCGTGTCATGTCATCAAATCCGACGAAGTGTTTTGCATTAAATAATTCATCGCGAAAATATCCCTGATTTCTATCCAGATTGTTTCGACTGATTGTTTCGTAACAATCCTAATATCTATCGTGAAAGATAACGCACACATCGAACATTTTCCCTGGAGAATTGGCTGGCTCACTTTATCCTTTGGAAGGTAGCCCTAGTACTAGGGTAGAGCTCCTGAAGAAAATCCTCTTTTGAGCCAGCCAGTAGTGAATTATAACAAAAATTTCTTAAAACGGTTGACCAATTATGTTGAATTTTGTTACAGAATTAGAGATACTTCAAATTAAGGTAGTAAATGATAATCCCAGTAGAAAGTCATCTATCAAAAATTAGCTTCAGAATACATCACTGTTTTCTCGTGTATAGAATTCTTCTTCAAAAAAATTTTAATTCAATAATCTGAAGCGTGGAATTTGCAAAAAAACGGCTACATACTGCGTATAAAATGTCCTTAACTAATTATATTACCGTATTTGCTCTGATAGAAACCGGTCTCTATTACAACACGGTCTCCATTATAACCCGGGTACTTTCCCCTACTTTCTCCATGCACCCTTGCGGAGAAAGTGGAGAAAGCGATTGACTTGGAGATGGATTTATTTAATAGAACCCCGGGGTTTTAATAGAGTAAATACGGTATGTGTACAAGTTACTAAAACTTTAATGAATCAAATCTTACTTCGCTGTCGCAAAACATGAAATTAATCGTGTACGTATACTTGTACGAGGGGTGTCCCATAAGTAAGTGGAATGTCTTTTTATCAACACTTTACCAAAACAGTTACATTAAATTGGATTTATTGCTATTTAATATAGTCTCTCTGGAGTTCAAAACAATTTTTCCATTTAGATTTCAAGCTGTCTA
>JAQFYE010005536.1:0-11835 GCA_034694305.1 Protaphorura glebata | reverse complement strand
ATTTTCGGATCGGATTTCAAATCCATTATTATCCGACCCGAAAGTTCGGGTCGGATTTCAAACCAGTAATTATCCGATCCGAATCAATCCGACCCGAAATCCGACCCGATCGGAACCTTACCTGTGACTGACATTTTCTATTTCGATTTTGACCGATATTGACAACCGATCTCTAGGATATATGTAATGCTAACGCCACTGAGTCCACGGTTCTTAAATAATGTAGCAATATCGCTAGCAAATAGCCAAAACGACAAAGTATAGTAATATCGCTAACCCATAGCGAGGACTACAAAGGACTAAGAATGTCACCCTGTAATACTCTTTGTAAAGTATCAACAGGATTTGAATATCCGAAGCTAGTCTCTGTCCTCTTCATTTTTGCTGAATGGAAGATGTTTCGATAAAGCCTTCGTATAAAATAAATGGTTGCAATTCTGCCACAAGAGTGATCCAGTGAATCGAAGGCTCATTTGAAAGTCTCTGTTTACTACGAAGCAGAGTATTCTAACAGACAGACAGACATTCTAACACATACGTCGGTTTCATATAATTTTTAAAATATAAATTATCTTATTACTGGAATTTTTAGATTAGGATTTATTGTTCACATGCCAATTCCATATGGAATCAATAGCTTAGAACGTTAACTCAATTCTACAATATTAATGTTCATGCGGTTTGGAAATGTTTTTCCACAGAAAGTTAACACGGTATCACTTTGTGATAACAAACGGATAGCGCACGGTCGGAATTCAAATAGCACTGATACAAAGCATTGCGGATGTAGAGTCTTGTGTATGCCGTAATACTTTAAACCATTGTGAATACCATGCAGTCATCACTAGAAAGATACTACTTTGCTGGTGCTGATAATGTAACTTAATTTTAGATAACGAATAGAGTTGATACACAATATCTGACTGTTGTTATCACCTAGTAGCGTACGGACAATTCAAAATTGTATAGTCAGATACTCACTGTTACTTGATACAAGAAAGCCCCCAGCAGTTGTTCTTCAAAAATTTATAAAAGCAACAAATTTACATTTCAAGGGCGAACATGGTTAAAAAATCATCGAATTGCAAGCCTAGGAAATCTCCATTAAAAGTTGTCAAAGTGAGTCAAGCAACATTAAAACGAAAGGTCAAACAAATCAAAACGGTGAGAGTTGGCGCCACGTCAAATGTGAAGCGGAGGATGTCCCAATACAAACGCAAAGGGTACAATGGAACAGCGTACCACGCTCCAACAAAGAACATGAGGAAAGCTGAAAACTTACTTTTGAGATCCTGTAGTAGTTGTCACAGCCAATGTCCAAAAGTCGAGTGGGATACGAAAGAAAAAAGGCTCAACATATGTAATTCAAAGCAAGAAGTAAAATTTCCTATTGACTTAAACATATCTCACAATATTCTGTCATTTCATCGCTTTCAGAAAAATTAAAGAGAGTACAAGTCAAATAGTTTGAAAAAAAATATGGTCGGTAGGTGAGGTGAAAATGGGCCCGGCTTCGTCTGCCCTTCCTTGCCCTATATTTTATTCGCCGGCCCAGCCAAAATATTTTAACGTACTTCGGCCCGCCAAGGGCCAGCACCCCAAAATTAAAATCAAAATTGACTCTTACAGGTGTCTTGGATTTCAAACAAAATAAACATAAATGTTAGGACTTGACATACAGACAAGGAATTGGTTAAGTTCGTTGAGACACTTCTTGAAACGAAAACGTAGGGGGACAAAACTTACCATAATATGCACCAAGTTGTAAACACTGTAAAGGGAGGTTCACAACTGATTATATTTAAAAGCTAATCTCAAATGGATGGTGAATTTTGCAATTCTTAGATGAAAAACAATTTGTCAGTTGAACAGAATTTCTAGCTTAAAGTGTACAGAGTGAAAAGTGTTAATATTATTCCGGGATTGATCTCGTGCAAAATATTTTAATTTACACTGTATTTCCTGTGAAGAAAGGGGGAAGGGCGAATAGACTATGAACCGCCCTGTACTTGGATGATTTTAAGACTATTTCTGCCATATATGATTGATCCTTCAAATCGTAGGACTAATTGGAGAAGATTGGCAGTAGAATTGCAGGGAATTGCTGCCACATGTAATCGCCACTTGTTATTAGATTTCTCAAATTTCAATGTATGATAATTAATATTAGGACAGTAACCACGATTTGTTAGAAGAAATTGATTCCAAAATGTTAGTGGTTCCGTGTAATGTGAATCTATTTCTTCCCTTATTAAAATGGTCCGAATACTGACAACAGCGCAAACTGTGGTTCTTGAGTATACTAAAAGAAACTAACCAACTAAATACTTTGTATTCCATCAAAATTGATTGTGTTGCTGGACATATTGAAATAAATAGGAGGAGGTCAGGAGCTAGTAGTGATAGTGGGACTAATCTCAATTTTGAGTCTTATGCCACGGTATAGGCAATAGGAAATCAGTTATACTGTTGGGTCAAAATCTAAACTCCACACTGCACTGCACTGTAGTTTTCGTAAGTAGCACCATCATTCCATAATTAGTCAATTGCTTATAGAATCTCTAAGAGGGAACGTTGAGAGGTGATAATCATTGATTCGGCCACTAAAATGCATATAGCGATTCCTGGGGTGGCCAAACTTGTTATGTCCAAATACAATGCACACTGTTACGGTCAACAGAAATAAACGCGTTTATTGAAAAAATTGCAAAGAGTCTTTGTTTTCAAGAATTGTCAAGTCAAAGGTTTTGTCAAAATCACAGGAAATCCTATGGAACATTCCTCCCGATTTTTTAAGACAACCTTTTCTTGGAAAACTGGTGAAATAATTACAAACGATAGTCATGACACGGGTATTAGGAGCTCGACCCGACACCCAATGTTCTCCGTCTATTTCCATCGCCTCGGTTGGTTTTCATCAAAAGTCGTCTGCACTAATAAAGTACTTTTTTTTTTGCCTGTTTTAGAAAATTTCAGATTAAAAAACCTTTTGAAAGTTGAAAAAACGTATGTTGCAATACATGATGTTTTCGGCGTTTTTCATTTCACACCTACGTTGAGATGAAAGGTACTCATTGGCAGCATTACTATATTGAAATATAATGATTTTAGCTCAACATTTTGATAAAAACACAACGAAATGCACAACTTCATTTAATTCAAAACAACTGTATGGAGTTCGTGTTCTTGAATGCTTTGGATGACACTTAAATAAAGAAACAAACAAACAAACCTTTTGCTTTTTCTTTGGAATTTTGTATGTCAGTCGTAAATATTAATCCATGGGATATGACGAGTTGTCATGATGGTTACGAATAACTAGACTCAAAAATTGGCATGAACGTCTACACCTGCACCAAGTTGAACGAAAACATGATAAAAGTGACATTACCGCTTTCGGGCCCAACGCTCGGGCGGTTAGCAGAAACATTTTTTAAAGGGATGTTCACTTTAACAAATTGAAAATAAATTTGCACAAGCCCAGGTGGGGGGTTCGACCCACTCGAACAGACATTGTGGAGTAGCCTTTAAAATCAAGAGAAAAAGAAATTAACTAAAAAATACACTTCTTAAAAAAATCCATTGGATTTTAACTATTTCTGACATAAATATATAAAGAATTTTTTTTACATCGTAGATTCAACTAAACCGGGATGCCATTTTGGCCAGTCTGTTGTATTTAGGTCAAAATTGTGTGACCCATCAGTACTTCAAATTCTGAAACACTAGTAGATCACAGAACAAAACACAAAAGTTACACCAATCCGAAGTACAGATATTTTTTGTTGCCAAATAAACAAAAATATTCCGGGAGGCTCTGTGCAGGAAGTTGGTCTCGCTTTTGCTTTCTATCCATATCGTACCTAGCACCCTCTAGATGCAAGGATTTAAATTAATTCAAGCCAACCCCACAACTCCTTTGCAAGATCCTAAGATGTTCATAAAAAGATTAAATCCGCGGATTTCTTGTGTCATCTGGTGTTAAACCGTTTTTGGATCCGTCATTTTATGAGGATACCTATTTAAGAACTTGTCACTGCCACTACGCGCACTCTCTCAGACTGGGCTGCAAGGAGGGTAGGGGGGATAAATGGTAATGCGTCACGTTGTACAGAGTGTCCCAAATGAATGTTGCGGGTTTCAAAAATAGAAGGTGGTATTCTTGATATAACGGCCTTTCTTATTTTAACACTTCAGGAAACTAACAACGTTATCTAGATGGTATAAAACCTTTGAATTCAAAAATAATCTTTAAAAATTGGAAATCTGAATATTGAAAAACAAAATTTTAATTTTTTAGATGTGGGAAAGATTTGAGAATAAATATCGACCAACATGCCAACAATTGAGTTCAGTTCTAAACCTTCGAAAACTTTGTAAGGTCTCGGGAGAGTAAAAATAAGAATGGCCATTATAGCGAGAATACCTTTTCCTAATCGAAATATGTATGAATTTAAAAAAAGAACAAGTCCTTCCGAAACAGTAACAATTTTTAGTTGAGAATCTGAGCCATATTTTCGCAGCTACGAATTTCATTTCCACTCATTCATTTGGGACACCCTATACACTCTACATCTAACGTAGATTGTCTATCTTCATATGTACATATTTCGAAATATTTACCCATACAACCACACACGGAATTCGAGTCCTGATTTCTAGAAATGTTTGTGATAGGAAATAAAACCAAAGGCGGTGTATTTCGATTGCAATTTTGGATATACGGTCAGAATTAGGAATCTTCTAAAAAGAGTTCTGTTGAATGTCGAATTCGTAAAACATTTGAAAAGCTTTTAAACAAAACTTCAAATTCAGACTATGTCATCCCAAGAAATTGAGACAAAATATTTCGTGACCTTATATCAGGGTCAAACATGGAATATGACAGGACGAGAATGTCTTCTCGTCTGTGTTGAGAGCATCGTAATGTTATCTTGTGTATTGTGTGTCACTTAGGCAGGGTGACCAACTTTTCGTCGCCTCAAAGGAGTACATTTTTAATTGCCATTCTATTTACAATGAATTACTTTTTTTGGCCGTCTTATCCACAGGGTGGCGCATAACCTTTGCTCCCCCTCGGCAGCCCAATCTGGCGGAGCCTGACAAAAACTGATGTATTTTGTAGAGATTCTTATTGCGGATGTAGGAAGCCATTCCGATTAAAAATCCGTTGCGGGTAGCGGCGCTGACGAGCGTTTAAGTAAAAAACGGCTTGACAAGACCGCGAAAAATAGGCTTTCTGCTAGAAAAACATGCCCAAAATAATTATTTTCGAAAAATCCGTCGATGCCACCTTTTTTACAATAATTTTTATTTTTTTTTAAATTTGTTGGACCGGTTTAGAGAAAGTCGATTTTACCATGCCAGGCATTTGGAAGGAAACTTCTGATTTTTTTCACCAAAATGCACTTGGAACAAAAAATTGATTTTCACCAAACCGGTCCAACAAAATTTTAAGAATTGCAAAAAATTATTGCAAGAAAGGTGTCACCGACGGATTTTTCGCCGGTGAAAAAATTATTTTGGGCATGTTTTTGTAGAATCAACTTGCATACTCAGTATGTTTGAATGCTGGGGTTAGCACTCTAACGGAAAAACAAACAAAACAAACAAACAAACAAAAGAACTTTTCTGCCTACTTTTCGGGGTCTTTTCATGCCGTTTTTTACTTAAACGCTCGTGAGCGCCGCTACGCGCCACGGAGTTTCAATCGGAATAGCTCGCTAGATCCGCAATAAGATTCTCTACAAAATGCATATCTCACTTTTTGTCGGGCTCTCCCTAATTGGGCTGTCGAGCGGGGGCAAAAGTTATGCGTCACCAAGCATACCGAATTACTTTTCTTGGCCGTTCTATCTACGGCGAATTGGATAGGGGTACATTTTACTTGTATAGAGGATCAAAACTAAGGCCCGGGCGCGGCAGCGCGGTCCTCGTGCAGGCCGCCGCCGAAGGTAATTATTTTTTGACATGTTTTTGTAACATTAGTAGCAAGTAAATGGTTACATCGGTTTTCTTTTAACTGTTAAAGTTTCAGTTGACAATTTTATTTTTATTATTCCTGGAATTTTTGTAAAAAAAACACAAACATTTGAAATCAATTTCCAAACTTATGCTATAAGCTAGAGGGTAGATGGCATTACAAGTACCAGTGTATACATCGTGTATAACACTGTATTTGCAAGAAGTGACTGACTTTGGATACTAATATAAAATATACAAATCTTTCTGGGATTTCTGAAAAAGTAGTACACAGGAGTATATAGTTTCCATAAAAGTACAAAAGTAGTACACAATTTTCTAGGAGTACAGCCGATCGAGAAAGAGTACTGTACAACTCCTAAAAAGAGTACGGTTGCGCAGCCTGCACTTAAGAGATTTGGAAATAGAATAAATTCGGAATCACCTTGAATATTCGGTTCTACCTTATTTCAAAAATATTATATGTTCATGTGCGAAATAATTCTGTCACTGGCTATATATGTGCATTTCGCCTTGTAATTGTAGTCAGTGCAGTATGGTTGAGTTCTTGAATTCCCATTCAAAGACAACATAATTTTTATGAAGCATATTACCATAACATATTACTGCAATACTTTGCATGTTAGAATCATAAAATGTTTATGGTTCGTCCTTAGCACAATCACACTAACACAAAATACATATATTATTAATTTATGCGTCCCACAAGCTGGGCGCGAGGAAAGCCGGGAATTGTAACGCGAACTTAAATTCGCTATGGAATTTATAACGTATGCAAGACGAATGACATGCGAGAATGAGTTTCCAAACTTGTCTAATAAGAATAATAAATATATTAATTTATAATTAATTAATTAATTCAGACTATAATGTGTTGACGAATACCTATGATTAAAAAAAATTATTTTTATTTAGCACGAGATATAAGTTATCGCATCCTTTTACACACATTTGAAAATAAATTTGACAAAGAATACATGGCATTAATATAAACTAATAATGTTCTTACAATTCCAACTACAGACAAACAGGCAGTCCCTAAACAACGATTAGAAATGTAATGACCAAATGGACAATAGAACTGAACGAACATGACCATTAAAATTACATCTTCTCATTCATCGTAACCATTCCCATTAAATTGCTTACAAAGTACAAAAATCGTAAAACCATAAATGATGATGTAGCAGACAAAAAAATTAACAACCTCTTTTGTTGGATATAGATCTTCGAAAATGAAAACCTAAAATAATATTCCTGTCCTGTCAGTTGTAAGAAATTAGTCCCGTTTAGCGTTTGTGTCTGCAAAAACCGTGCCACCGGATCACATATTAGCGTTCAGAACAATATGTTGTAATTGCAATAGTAATTTATAAGATACGTAAGAAGGGAAGTCCACAGTCTGCGGCAATGAAGAAATCAACGTTTTTCTAGACCTTGACATGCTCTACGGCGCCTATTACTCGTATTACTCCTATTACTCCTATTACTTATTCTCTTTGCATATGGAGGTCGACCTAACCTAAGCTATTATCTATTTACCTTGACTAAACCTAAGTTTCAACCAGGTAAGGCTCCGATTTTCAATTAACAATATTTATATCGCCGGATTATTTAGTGCTCACTACATATGGAGAATCCCCCACGTAAGTAGACTCAAAGTAGGAATTATTTTCAAAACGTGTTGGAAACGCCTGACGACATGTTAGATTTCCTTTTTGTGTAAGTGTAGCCCCGATTCGCAAGTTTAAACGTCACTTTGCTTTTACCCGAACCCAAATATTTAACGTAGCAGTCAGCCATGTCTTGTTATAAAGGAGAGCAGACAGAAACTGACCATGAAATGATAGAGAGAGAGAGAACGGATGTAAAGAATGGTTGATCTATTCAAATTTGTAGCTGGAAAAAAAGGAAAATGAAGAAATGTAAATTCGCCAACTTCAATGTACCAGAAACACCAATTTCGCCAAGTTCACTTTCGCCAAGTTCACTTTTGCCAACTTCACTTACGCCAACTTCACTTTCTCCATTCTCACCGCTCACCTCTAATAGGTACATGCGGTGTTGGGTACATTGGTACATGTTACAAGAATCTACACACTTGATTATTCTATCGTGTTTATTTGTATTCTATGATTGCGGGTCATGGAAAATTACCAACCGGTTTCTTGTCCTTATATTCGGTGTGATTAAATTAATTTGAGGAACCTATTCCTTGCCTCTAGCACGAACGTCGTATAAGTCATATTCCGAGTATTGGCGATCATTTTAATCGATAGTGTCGTAAAGAATTATCATTTTATTTTACTCAACCGCTAGCAATTAAACAGAAACCTTACATACAGGGCGTTTACTATCTTTTAGACTACCTTGAAATTGGCGAGTTGCTAACTCAATAAAATATTTGTTGACGCCACTGCAGAAAAAATGTTAAACAAAATCCAACCAAAAATAAAATTCAAAATTTATAAAAATAAATAAAATTCAACATCTAAAAAAGTTTAAAATTTCAAAAAAAAAAATTTGAATTGTTTTTTAGAGCCTGTCATGAAAAGTAATTTGGATTTAATTTTCATTTTTGAATTTCATTTTTTCATTTTTTTTTTAAATTTTAATTTTCTTGAAATTTTAATCTTTTTTGGATGTTGAATTTTATTTATTTTGATAAATTTTGAAATTTTTTTTCAATTTTTTTAACATTTTTTCTGCACTGATTTCAACAAATGTCTTATTGAGTTAGCGACGCGCCAATTTCAAAGTAGTCTAAAAGATAGTAAACGCCCTGTAGTAGAGCGGAACTAATGCGGATTAGTTTTGTCGCAAAGTTTTAGAAATATTTATACTAAAAATAATAAGAGAAGAGATAACCGATTTTACTCAGGTACTGTCAATTTCAGCTGAGAAAATGTAAAAAAAATATGGAAACCGTAGCCATAACCTACTTAGCTTAACCTCAATGATTAATATTAATGATGAAATTTATGGTTAGACAGACATCCGCAACCATAAAAGCACTTGTGCATAAAGTCTAAAGTTATAATGACAGCAATATTATTATTATTTAGTTGAAAGAAGTAATAGAAACTAGTGTTATATATACTGCTAGCAATTCGAGATAAGATTCTCTTCCGTCGTCTACCCGTATCGTGAAGATTCATTTACAAAGAAGCTCACAAATCTGCGTCCGATGTAACACAAGGCCGGCAGCAAAAGTACACTTATTAATCATTGATGTGACTTGTACTCATAATTTATTTCCGTCATCTTCAGGACAGAACATTTTTGAATAAAATTTGATTATGGAAATTATCATTCAGTCAGAAACGAAGACAAAAAGCTTAATTTCTATAACCCACAAAATTCCGTAAGGATTTTCCGGTTTTGCATTTTGTGAAGTATTGGAGATAGGCCAAAAAAAGTACCACACTCTTACACGAAAATATCTTCAGATGCAACTCAGCGGATACCAACCTATTAAGATAATTGGGTGTCGGGAGTCGGGACAGGGGCCTCGTATACAGGTGTTCGTATTCCTTGTGAGTATTCCGTATAAGCTAGACTTACACGACCGTGTGGAGACGACTCTTTGTCAGGCTTGCGATTAGACTACTCGAATAGGATAATGGATTTTCTAGTATATAAAAAAGAGTAAAATCCGTTTAGACATCGCACTCAGAAATTTCAAGCCGGTTTATACAACCTTTATTGAATATTCCTTAACACTCAAATGAAAATGGCACCCTTAGCAATTTTAACTTTGTGGATTGATTGTACGTTTATTCAAGTGACAATAACATGTTTACCAAATTACATCTACCACATATAATCAAAAGTCAGTTTTTTTTACATGCCGGCCGACTTCACTAGCTCGCAAGACATACAAGAAAACAGAGATTGTGTGGAATTAGCGGGACGGCCAGATTATTATATTAAATTATTTACTCATTGTATTCCCAGATTTAATGAAACCATCCGCTAAATTATCACGTAAGTAATTCAGTAATTTAATATTTCTACACATTCCACTTTATGTATTTACTTGATATTTTCAGTAGTTAGTTATAAGCACGTAAAACCATGTGGTTGCTCATTTTAGCGTGGGATAGCGCGCAGCTTTCTTATTGGTGTATGAATAGTTGTGAGCATTTATGTTTGTAGCCTTGAAAGCCGTGGGCTAACTTTCAAAAGTATTCCGTAAAACTAAAAGTAAAGGTTACCCATGGGTAAATTTTTCGAAACGACTCCACTGTTATGTCATATATTCAGTACATGAACTGGAAACAATTTGGTAAAAGTGCTTATGTCCTTTGCACGCCACGGACCTAAAAAAGTACTGCTAAAATTTGTCCTTCGGCTTTCAGGACGACGGCTATCCTTCTTCTACACGTTGAAGTGAATTTTAGAAAAACTGCATCCGAATCGGTTGAACTGTTTGTAAGATATTTAACTTCAAAAGGTGGGACATATATACATATATATACCCTGTATTTTGCACAACACTATTATTATGGATGGTCTTCAAAGTAGCATAGCCCTCGACACTCAACTCGACCAACACTTGGTGGACCTTCCTTGTGAGCTGTATTCAAGCCCAGTTGATTCAGTCAAAATTTCTACAATTTTGAATTTTTCCAAGATTTATTGAATTGTTGACACAGCACATTTTCCTTACTTGTCTGTAATTATGTTTCAAGTTCTTTCATCCAAGTCCGTTGCCGTTACGTTTTTTTTACTTGTAGAAAATTAAAAGGATACATTACTATTAATCGTAGTTGGATACCTGATTATACAGTTCATGAATGAGATTTCGCTATTATAGTAAATAATTTTATAAGTGTGAGTTATTCAAAATTTTGTCTACACAGATTTCCAGATATTCTCTCTGTTATCAAAATCAAAATTAAATCCTACTAAATTATACGATGTTTTATACAATATAAGTAAAATTAATTCTGTAAATTATGAGATATTTTGTTCAGGTTTATGCATTTCAGAGACAAATAAACATTTCACATTTCATATTTCATGACATTTCAAAGAGAGAATAAAAATGATAAATATTGAAATACGTATATCCTATAATATCGAATTATAGAATTACAATTAATTTCAAATAAAATTAAAATATAATTTCTTCGAGTCCTGAATGCCGTGCATTTTATTGAGACAGTATATAATTCAAAAGTTATTGAATGCACGACTGAGAAGGAGCATATAGAAGAATAAATGACGATAACTTTCTTAATTTTGACAGAAGCTAAAATGTTAGATTGCTATTTCATTTATTCTCTGATTAGGCGTCTAATGAGCCGTGTACAATGCACTGACACTGACGAAGGGAACGTCTGGGCGGATATCTTTAGAAAAATTTAAAAATTTTGTCAGTGAATTCTGATACGGTGAGAAATCTGAAATGATATGTCAGTCGTAGAACATTTCAGGTTTAGGTCACCAATTGGCTCGGTTTTAAATTTTGGTAGTGTTTGTGTGGCTTCATTCCAACCTTTCAATGAAATATTAGACCATAAACTCATTTAACCTACCGGCCTTTCTATTATTTAGCCGGAACACCTATATATTCAGCAATTCAGTCTGGTGTTTTATAACTGGGCCGGTGAAGTTATTGATTTAGACGGCGGAAAGGTAGCCGGAGGGAAGGTTATTGAGTCTGATACAAATTTTTCTAACCATTCAATGAAATAGTGGACCCGAGATTTGTTTAGCCTGCCGGTTATGCCTTATTCGGCTGGAACAACTATATATTTAGTAAGGTTATGATCGGGTCGGGTTGATCGGGTCGGATTTCGGGTCGGATTGATTCGGGTCGGATAATAACTGATTTGAAATCCGACC
>JAQFYE010005535.1:0-11835 GCA_034694305.1 Protaphorura glebata | reverse complement strand
TTTTTGTCCGACTCCTCCAGATTGGGCTGCAGGTGGGGGGGGGGGGCTGGCAAAGTTTACGTGCCAGCCTGTATTTTTCACGTATCATACTCGTGTGACCTCAGCAGGCTATAAATTTGAAATGAGCAAAACACATCCCTTGACCTCTCATGTCAGATCCAATGAAGAATTGTTTTCAACGGGTCGGTGAGTGTTGACCTATATGACTCTATAACTTCAATTGGATAGTGATTTATGAGTTCGATGATATAATCTGCTAAATGATGGGATGGATTAGTTAGTGTTTACCGGTAGGGTAAAACGTCATCAGAAGAAAAACTCTTTGGACTAAAAAAAAAAGACTAAATATCTAAACTTTTGAACCGAATGGTCGGCTAATATCTTCCGTCGGTGCGGGTTTCTGGGGGTAATGTAATGCAATCACAAAACCTAGTTGTTGTAGTATGGTGCTGGTGCTTCTACCACTCTTCTGAAGGCACGTACAAATAGGTATTTGTGAATAATTAGATTATACTTTGAATTTTTAGATCCTTGAATCGATTTTCCAACAACTTCCAATCCGAGAGTTAAAAATATGTCGCCTGGCCTGTTCAAAATGGAATCGTTTAGCCGTCAAAGAAATTCAAGTAAAGAATTGGAATGACCGAAATATTCTGAAATATATTCAGGGATATTGTAAGAGAGACGGACGGCATCAATTTGAAGCGTACATGAATTTATTCTCGAACTCACCGAAAAACCTTCCATATTTGTGCCACACGTTTAATGATCTACGTCAATATCCACGTTTTCCCCCAATTAACTTGGACATGGACAAACAAAATATGAAAAAATTCTTTATGACGTTCAAGAACCAAATTAAAGGGCTGGACATTGGGAACGGTACACCACTCTGCGCCCAAGATATTCTAGAAATATGCGGAGAATCACTGGTGGAGTTAGGAATATCAGTGAGACCTTTTGATAAGGAATACCCCGACGAGTTTAAAATTATGAAGGCTTCAAAGAATCGAATTCTGCTTCCAAATCTGAAGTCAATCAGTGTGGACACCGTCATTCGTCATGAATTCCGAGAAGAAAATAATATACTGTCTCAGTGCAGCAGAACATTCAAAAATATTCTGTCTAATATGCGACCAAACTCATTAGAAGAATTAAATTATCATAATTGGGGAAGATTTGATTTAATTGTGGAATATTTAATTGAATTCAATCAAATGAAGAATCTCAAGACACTCAGTATATATCCAACTTCGAATTTTCATAAAGGGAATTTGTTAATATTCAAAGAGAATGGAATTAAACTTCAGCTCAAGCAAGTCAGAATTCACAACGAAAATTCTTCCATGAGAGCTGATCGGATGGGGAGAAGGACTGACCTGGATCCAGAGGAATTACATGAGTTTTTATTGACTCAAAGAAATTGCCTTGAAGATCTAAATTTGGTGTGCTCAATATATTCATTTCCGTCGAATATGATGGCAATCAAGACACTCAATTTACGTATACGTGGAAATGAGTTGGTCATCAATACACTATCGATCAATTTTGCAGAATCCTTTCCAAACATTAGAAATCTGTATCTATGGAATGATGCTTATATAGCCTCTAATTTCCGTTACGTACATGATGAGAGTAGAAATGATCACCAGGTAATGATATACACTTCACTGCGCTTGCGCTATACGCCGGTCATCGGCATCTGTCCCGAATATCCACGTAATATGAAAGATTTAACGCACAGGGTGTCCACGAGAAAGCGAATAGATTCTTGATTTATATTTTGGCGTAGTTACAAGAAATTATGTTACGTTCAGATTGGAATTATTGATGAGTCCCAAGAATTTTTTTTATCAACGGAAACATCAACCTGATTTCATTAACTTAACCCTGACATTAGTTTTACGAATGAGTCCCGCTGTCTCAATGATTTTTATTTTTACGGCTCGCGTTGATAAAATAAATTCTTATAGAATTTATCAATATTTCCAACCTGACTGTAACATAATTTCTTGTAACTACGCATCCAATTTTGTAATAATTTCCAAAAGCAAACAAAATTCATTCAATTGCTTCATTAAATTCTAAATGTTTAACTACCACAGATACTATCTATACAAGAGCCTTGCAACTCATTGCGAAAATTGGCTCTACCGGAAATCCTACCTTTGAGCCTTGTCGTCTTCACCAGAATCCTGAACATTTTTCCCAAATTGTCGTCTCTGGAACTAATGGTCATTAGTTCGGAAGTATTTCTAAGGATTTGGAACTCGGATGAATTCGCGGACACGTTGAATGTTCTCATCTTATGGATCGCTGGTAGAGATAAACGTGGACCTGTTTTCATGCCAAACAGTCTACAACTGGACCAGATCTTTTCCGGAGTCTCTCAACAGGAAATCGTTCGTATTACTTCAAAAGAATTCTCGAATGGATTCGTGTTGAATAAGTCGCAGTACAACTCCATCCTCAGATTAAAAAGTAACAGGAATATTTATTATTTACAGAAATAAATTAAACTAACCGTGTACCTACCTTCTTTCAGACCTCAGAAAACTTCATGTTAATTGGATTAAAACGGAGTGGAATCAATTACATTTATTAACGGATTTTGCTGGCCTTTGTGTTTTTGAAAAGATGAAAAATATGAATGATTTGTTCATTCATCAAAACACCCATGTGGTTAGTATGGATTTAAATAGAACACACATTATAACAATCGCAATCGGAGAAATTTACATTTACATTTTATTGACTGCAGTTCTCCGCCGGTTGCATCACAAGACTTAAGAAGACTATTCAAAAATTTTCCTATCAGCAAGGCGAGGAAACACACAGCGATCCGCGTTACCACGTCAGTTACGGAGTGAACTATTTAAAAACGAGAATGTTGATGTCAAGGCTTCACGCTTGAATACAACAGTAGGGTGTGCACTGGTCGTTTAGATTTGTTTTGCCCTCTAACCCTACGATTCGCATAGAAATTATAATCTCGAGAAGATCTATATATACGTAATCGGATTTTGAACATGTATCTAAAATTGAATGATAACAAAATGTTGATTTGCCAGAAAATGAATGTTTTCATTGCATGCCAATGCCAGTTGACATAATTTCATTTACATCGAAGTTTGACTAATTTGAAGTCGAATTTTTAATGAGAATTTGGTTACAGATCCAATAAATGTAGTTTTAGAAAAGAAAAACAATTTCAATTGTCGATATTTGTTACAAATCAAACGTAAACTTTCAAAGCTTATTCAACGGAAACAAATTTTGTGGTTTAGAGATTGTATCAAAGGAACACTACTTTATTAACTAATGTAATATAATTATTAAATTTGTTCATTTAATGTTATGACATTCCATTCGTACTTTATTTCCGCCTTTATGGAGGTTTCCTTGTGAAGTTTTTCCTACCATTATTACAGTGAATACTGAAGGCATTTGATTCAAATTAGAATGAAATAAAATGTTCGTCACATTTTAGACGAGAAAAACCTTCAAAAAATTAAACAATATTCGTAACAATTGCATGCACGTTAACTTTAAGCTACATTTTATAGTTTAATGTATTAACTTTCAGTAGTAGCAATGCAATAATCAAAAATCTTTGTATGTGTTCAATATACTCATTTCCATCCGATGTGATAACAGACAAAGCTTGACATTATTGGTATGGAAAGTGGAATTGTATGAAGTCTGCGCTATCTGACTCAAAATATTGTGAGATATCTGACTTTGAAGACACTTTTAAGATTGGATGATCCGTTCATGAGAAAATGGGATGTACCATGCGGGGAGTATTTCCCATGCTATCATGTACATTTTCCAATCGGAAATTATGCTCTAAAGTTAGGTTAGACCTAAACCTAAATGTAAAATTGTTTGAACGGAAGATCTGCTACCATTTACTGAGGAATCCAAATCTGCAGGATTTTCTTTTTAGGAATTAGGATCTGATGAGTAGTTCTGGAAATTGGATTTGAATTGGTCAAACATTATGTGTAACCCTTATTGACATACGAATTGGCCGCTCTACCAAGCTAGTATTAAATCTAATTACATACCCGCATCCTGAATCTACTGAATCCAATGAATCCACCATTACAAACACTAACTAAATATAATGTATCTCCAAGTTTATTTAATTTAAAGTACAATATTTCACAAGAATTTGGTTACAGATCCAATAAATGTACCTTTAGAATTACAAACAAAATAATAATTTCAAATCTCAATATTTGTTACAAATGAAATGTAAGCTCTGAGCATGCTCATTAGATGGAAAGAAATATCATTCGATTCTAAATAAATATATCTACTAAAATAGTGTATCCTATTGTTGTTAATTTTATTTTTTTGAGATTCAAGTTGAAAAAAGAACAATACTGGTACCAATAATTGTATAAATGGTAACTTTACGCAACATTTTATACATAGTTTAATTTAATAAATTTTAGTAGTATGAATGCATTAATCTAATAATTCTCTCGTACAGGATGTATCCGAGGTTGACAAGTTTTGATTGGTGTTTGATGACAGGAGATCTCGGACAGGAACGAATTCATTTACGCCAGCTAGAAATTACAAATACAAATATCCAGATTCAATTTCAAGTTAAATACGTAGAGAAAAGATAATATTATTTATTTAATTAAACTTTTTCAGAGTTAACTCTTGTAAACAAACGGACCATATAGACTACAGTTCAGTTATTTGAATATGAATTATTATTTATGTAATTTTAATATTAATGTTCATGTAAAAGATCACATGAACTTTAATTTAAAAAAATTTACAAGTTGGAATGAGAAAAATAAAACAATGCGTACATTTTAGACATGTTGACTATAACTTTGGATTTGAGGGTTTAAATTGAAAAGTTGAGAATTAAATTAACAAAATAAATTGTAAAATAAACTTACTTCATCATATACGTGACCGGGATCAAGCCCACCCTGCTGCTGATGAACAAGAGTATTAAAGTTGATGCCCGAAGCCAATTCAATTCGCACGATCTATACATATAACAAAAAAAAAACATGTTAACTAAATTTTGAATTATATCCTCTTTTGATAATCTATGTTGAATTGTAATTTTAAAGACAAATGAGGAGGCAGGAATGAAATATCAAACTTGTGTCACCAGTTAACTAATGACGAATTCATATTTTAACAAACCAAAGCTCTAAGAAACGATTTGAAATACAGAATAGATTATTCCACAAATTCTATTACTCTAAAATATGGGTACACCAACAAGAATCCGTACATGCATGTAATTTTTGTTCCGTTTTATAGTATTACATTGACATTTAATAGAAATAGATATAATTTGGACGTTACGTAATTAGAGCTAGATAATCAATATATTATTACAACCTTTCCTTACTCTTTGCTAGTGAACTCCTCTAGTACAAAACTTTCACGTCTAAAACTTACAAAAAATATAATTGCAACACCTAAGCAAACAAAAAAACAACGGAAAATTAAGTTAAATATATGTTTTGTAAAATCTTCCGAGTACGTATATGATAGGAGACTTCTCGAAATAATACTACCACTCTGTTAATAGAAATTCACAGACACTCAAACCTTGTGGGTACGAGAGATTAAGCCCCCTACATATTATAAAATAATAAATATTAGGCCCGATTTAAGTTTAATTTGATTAGCCTAACCTCCATGACAGTAATTAGTGGTACGGACAGAATCAAATCCAATATGCGCGCACCAGTTAAAGGATGAATAAAGTAAGGGAAGGACGTGAATGAAAATTGTCATGTGGATGTAACTAATGACGTGTACCCCAGATGCATGCAAATTGATAGTGCTTGAAATGTGTAAAATTTAAAAAAAAAACTATAGTGCTAAAAGGATAATACCTGGCATAACAGAGTAGAGAGTTGAAGCCTGGTCATATGTGAAGACACCGAAAAGGCTCTACCGGTCAGCTCAGTTCGCAGTTCTGCCACAGTGAGCTGATGAATTGGTTGTAAAATGGTATTTCATGTTGTATAATTTAACCAAGTTACTAACACGCCGCCAAATGCTGCATAATGTTGGTTGAAATCCATGATGGCTGAATAATTTTATAACTGTCGAGGAAGAGAAGCAGACTTAAACTAAGTTCACTAGTTTCGGTTAAATAGAGAACCCCACAAATTTGAAGACAGGCAGAAAGAAATAGAAGATAAAGAAGACAGGATGTTATCATTTTTAAGACCCGCCAGTCATAAAAGTCATAATTATGCTAGACCGAATAATTTTTAATTTTTCTTGTCTGTTGAAAATCAAAATACGTTTGTCGTGATAATATAATGCATGCACCAACGATTGAAATAGATACAGGTTGACTTTGCTTAGTTTTATCATTGCCTTGAAATTATAAATATAATCGTCGATTGTTTTCCAGTGCCGGTAACCCGACACCGGACGGGATGGATAAAAATATTGACTTACCATCCAAGTTCCACCATCTGCAGTACTGCAGTTGTCTCCCCAATTTTAATTTAATTTCCGTTGTCTTGAATGTAGTTGAAGTTTTGATGTTCCATTCTACACCTTTTAGAGTAATCTCAGACACCGGCTTCGTATTAGCAACCATTTTTCTCATAACTAGACCGACGTCTGTACGGGAAAAAATTCAAAGATAATTAAATTTCGAATTATCCACGTTTGATAATGTAAGTTCAAAGTTGAAATGTAGGCTAAAAATTTTACTAAGGGGGCGGGGGTTCTATCTGACATTTATCCAAGCAAAATAAAATATTTTTCAGTCACTCAGATGGAAGTCTAGACTCAAATCCCTGACCTGGGTTTACCACAAACAGGGTCACGGTCACGTAAGTTCACGTAATTGAGAACATCCTTATGATTTTTGTACTCCAATTGAATGTGTGAAGGGAGATTAAGAACTTTACGCATCACGTCCCGAATTCTTTCACATGCATCTGAGTCTAAACATGATTTATGCAAGAGTGAAATGCAATCCTTCCTTCGACGTGTTGAAACTCCAGCGCCGCAAATCTCATCGTCAATATTAAATTATTCACCCAGTACAGCTAAAACAAGATTCTCAAAGCATCGGGCTGGCAGTCCTTTGTTAAATACTACTTGCTCTAATACTTGTTAAATACCCAATCGAACAACCCATTGTCCGCCGTTGCAAATTACCCTGGACTAGAAACCAATTATAAAATTATACTCATTAGTTGACATTTTAAAATTCTAACTTGAAAATTAATTTAGAGCCTGTACCGCCATTAGTAGAGAAAAACAACATAAGTGTGGGGAACGAGCAGTTCAAAAGAGTGACCCGACCCAAACCTTACTTTCCCGAAGGATCGAACACTGACCATGACAATGTAGAGAAGTGAAAATTAATATCGCTCTCTTAAACGTAAATGTAGGACACGGTGGTCAAGTTTCAATTGTTCTGAACCTTTATCAGAAAGCAGACAAATAATTGCGGACAAATGAAAAAATACAAGGTAGTCAAAATAAAAAATGATCAGTAGGCGTTGTCTGATGTAAATATTAAACCTCTATGGAACATATGTTCTGCGTTGAAAAAGCTCACACAAGAATCAGTTGCAAGTTTTTCTCTCTTTCAAATTTCCACAGTTTAAATCACAAGAAACTTGACTGAAATAAATTGTAAGGATGAAATCAAAATGCAATATGAGTGAACCAACGCTTTAAACTGAATTGCAATGAATAAGTGTGATTTATATGTAATAGAGTAGAATAATTCCATGCCTATCAGAATACGTTTCAAAAGTTTTAAGAAAATGTTTAAATTGAATTAATTTATATACTACAACGGATATTTGTGCAAAATAACCGTGTGAATCGTTCAACAACACCGAAAATAGCAAACTCGTTAATTATTGAAATTAGAGGCTGAAGTTCAAACCAAGACCTCACCCACTTCATTTTTCATTTAAATAAGAAAACTGGTTGGTTTTAAATCAACTATCTGTTTATGATGGGAATATTATCTATATTTCTTGAACAAAAATTGAGTAAAAATATGGAAATCAAATTCAACTAAATTGAGTGTACACTTACCTTGTTTTCCCACAATTCGTTTGATGAAGAAATCTGATGGGGAGTGCAAGTCCGAAGGTCGGACCAAATGAGATTACAAAGCCAAAAATTGTTCCACAGATGCAAAACGTCCAATCTTCCTCAATGTGAAGTCATAATGCTGATAATTTGTTTTCCCAATATATGACAGTCCATACGTATACTGAAGTTTATGTTCAGTCTGGGAGACGTCCAATGGTGGCTGTTGAATTTTTCAAAAATTCACGAAATTATACAAATTAATTGAGTCCGAATCCGATTCTCTGCCTCTGTCGTAAAATATAAAACTCCTCTGTTACTAATAATTACCAATTCGTCAAAAATACTAGGTGACCAACCACGTAATTTTTGTGGGAATGAATTTTGAAATGATTGGTGACGTAATTTAATTTTAATAGTAATTAATTAAATATTAATATTCAGACCGTAAAAAGTACTAGACTCGAAGGAACGGCATCACAATGAATCATTAAATGAATTGAAAAGTATATTTGGACCCAAGGATGCAATATTGGACGGCCAAAATAAGTATTGGCAACACAGGAGAGTACTGGCCATTTCAAAAAAGCGTACTGGAAAACTGGACTCCCTAGTAGTGCAAATAAAGTGGACGGACTCCTCATCCGACATTTAACTAACCAAAAAAATCGTTTGAAATAATCTGTTCTTTAAAAAAAAGTGACTTTTCTATCTCTAAACTTGACCCTGGTGCCGTCGTCGTGACCTTACCAAATGTTCATCTGCGTCAACGTCATCACCTGATCCAATGGCCCTTGGTCATGGTTTTTTCAAGCTAAATAGAAATAGAAAATGTAGTCATTATTTATATAAAACTGAAAAATACTCAGAAAAATTCATACATTCAGAAATACTCACTCCTCAACCAATTTTGATGGATGCCAGGGCCCTATCTTATAAACGTGAGTAGTTGAAAAGTTGAGGAGTGAGGAGTAGATATTGAAGAGTGAGTATTGGGACAAAATGTCGTCTTATAAAACATTTTTCAAAAACTGGGGGGAAATATTCACTACTCACTCCGGATTCGCGCGCGAGATTTGAATTTGAAAAGTTCGTTCGTTGTCTACGATTTTCAGTCAAATTCATCCTGTTAGAATTTAATTTCGAGAAACCGGAAGAAATTGAATTTTTATTAGTTTCTGTGTTTATCCAAAATGGATAAAAAAATTATACTTTTGACGTTCATCAAAGAGAAGAAAGATGTCCTGTTTGGAAAATTCAGTGATATTCTGACGAATGAGGACAAGAAAAAAGCTTGGACCGAAGTGCTAATTAAAGGGAAAAGCTTGGCAATCATCCCAGGGGATAAGGACTGGAAATATGCTCGAGACACAACTTTTGCCAATTGGAAAAGAAGGGCGTTGGTAATTTTAAAATTTCAATTGTTATTTTGTGATAATTAAAATTTCAGTACTTTACGTATTAATTAATAAGAATTAATTGGGTTCTGCCCTAAAAATATATTTTTTAGTCCAACAAAAAATAAATCCAGCTACTCATTATTCACACATCTCTTCCTTTAAATTTAGGAGAAAAGAGACAACCGGAACAAAACAGGTCGTGGAGGTGGTCCCAAGTCAAAGTTAACGGACATGGACAACTTGATATTTGATATCATAGGAAACGACTCACCCCTCTTGGACGGATTAAGTGTTCCGGAAACTGGGATGGAAACCCAGTCAGTTCTTCGCAAAACTATTTTCTACTTTTATTCATTTATGTTAATGTGTTAAAATCTTTCATAGATCCCAAATCGTACCTGAGACGAACAGCCAAATTGTCCCATTTTCTGCTCCCTCTACGTCAACCAATACTAACCCTGACATCCGACCATCCACACAATTTCCTCAGAGGTCTGCTTATGAAAGGGCTAATGAGAAACGGAAAGGAAAATGGAAAGCTGCATAAGAATTGGCAGCCAAAAAGAAAGAGAAGCTGGATTTACAGGTTGACCTTTTGAAAATTGAAAAACGCAGGAAAGCACTCGAGTTGTACAAACTGGAACAAGAGTTGGGCCAACCAATTTCGGAAATTGCATTATCCGCATTAAATTGTACAGTTTTGGAGATCGATGGTGAACTGCTAGATTAAGATTAATTTAGGAATTAAAATTAACTCAGATGTTACAAACTAAATAAGTTTCCTTCAATTTAGTGTACATGAAGCATTTGTAACTAATAAACCATCAATTATTTATTGAAATGCTTGTATTAGAAGAAGTCGAGTAACTGGTTTCTTCTATTAATCCCAGTCACGGGCTCATTGGCTAAGTCAATATTTGATTCCTGAACCTCGGGCTCGGTGTCTTCTGGAAGGTAAAACTCTTCTTCATCTGAAATTTTACCAATAAATCTTCATGAGGTCACAATATTCCAGGACTATGTTCAAACGTCTCGTTTAATATTCAGCCATTTTTACCTGCATCTGGAAACATTTTCATCACATTCTGCATAGTAGCACAAGTCATGATTATCATGGCCGCTGTCTCTGGACAAACTCGGAGGTAATTCAGGCAAGGAAATTTTTCCTTTAGGTAACCGTATGCACATTCGATCAGTCTCCTGGTGGATTGATGTGCTGCATACATTCTTTTTTGGCGGGGATCGTGTGTTTCTGAAGCCACGTTTGGAATTAACCAGTCTTTTAAAGCGTAGGCACTGTCGCCAAGTAGAATCGCACCCGGAAATGGACGCCATCTAATAATTACATGAACTACATATTAATTTCTTATTATAATAACCTTTATGAGCGTTAATTATTAAAATGAGGACTCTCACCCGCTTTCCATTTTTTTATAGAGTTGGCTGGCTCTCAAAACTCTCGCGTCATTGACACTCCCGGGGAATCTCGCATTGACATAGTAGTAGCTCATGTCAGGGCCACAAACCAGCATAGCGTTGATCGAGTGTCTTCCGTACCGATCAACATATGCCTCTTCATGTACGACCGGGGAATCTATATTTATAAGAGTTCCATCAATGCACCCGGCAACACAAGGAAATCCTGCTTTCTCAAAAAATTGCATCGGGATATCGGTAGAATTTTCAGGCCAAGTGACTAATTTTGGAAATAGATGATCCACCACAGTTTTTGTGAATTTTGAAATATTGTCAGCAACCGTTGCCTTTGAAATTCCATGCATGCCAGCCACAGTATGGTATTGCGATCCGGATCCTAACCAATGCAGTGCGCTCAGAATCTGCTGTTCTGGTGACAGGGCCATATTCCTCCTTGTGGAATGTTCAAAGTGCATCCCGATTTCTGATAAGACGTACTCGAATTGCGTTTTGTTCATACGGAATCTAGAAACAATAATTATAGTAGAAATTACACTCAGGGTCAATGTTTAAACGAATTTGCTCAAATTAAATTGAAATCAGGTAGATATATCCCTAATATAATTTTTCGAAAATGATTAAATTGTGTATAGGTCTATTAATTTAGAAGGTATACTATAAATAATTCTGATTCTTACTTTTCCTTGAAAGAGCTGTCTTGCAAACCTTCAAAATTAATTCGGAGTCGGAATTCCCGAGGTTTTCGTGGTCCTTTCGAGTCTTCATCTGTATCGCTGTCACTGGAGAATATGAGCGAAGCCATTTTTTTGAAACTACTGTCGAATTTTATCGTTTTTCACTGAAAACTTAGACTTTGATTAGTGACAGGACCACCCCTACACTTTTCATTGAAAAGTCGGAATTACTCAAACTCAGCCGCGCTCGA
>JAQFYE010005534.1:0-11836 GCA_034694305.1 Protaphorura glebata | reverse complement strand
GGTCAAGACCGAATGTTTGAAGATAACATTGATGAGGTTATACTTGATGATTATGAAGATGAGGAAGAGGAACTTATAATCATAAATGATGATCGTGTTCCTTTTCAGAACCCTGTCGTATTAGACATAGCCCCTAGGCCTGTCGTTGAAAATATTGGCAGACACGATTTAGTGGTCGTAGATAATCAGGTGCCGTCCTCCAGTAGAGGCAACAGATAAGATCCTGCCGCACCTCATAATATCTATTATTATGAGGGAGGACTAACAACAAATTGACTTAAAAATATATATTTTTGTATTACTTTGTATAAGTACAGCAATTTGTAGATAATCTAAAGACTTATAAAAATACAGAATTTAAAAAAAATACAAAAATGATTTGATTCAGAATAATTTATGTTCAGAATAAATTATATTCAAAATTATATTCAGAATAATTTATATCCAGAATAATTTATATTCATATTTTTATATGCAGCGGTTTTTTTTTAAATTTTGTTTTGTCCTGAAAGAACAGATGGAGCGCGCGACGAAGGGATCAGATCAGTGTATTCGAAATACAATATTTTGTGTTTTAGTCGTCCAACAAAATGTATTTTGTATTTTGAAATATAATTTTTCTTGTATGTATGCCATCATTAAGCACGCTTGCCTGAGGGTGAGTCAACGAAAAGTGCGATCATTACCCCTGCCTGTGAACATAACTATGGCGCAGAAGAGCAAGGGTGCCAATTTGTCATTTGTCCCACCCCTTAGAAGTACGTGAGCATGCAATCAAAGCACACCAACAAATCGTGGATGGCGTACTTGTACTTATGGAACACTAGCACCAAAGTTGGACAAATTAGCCTAAGGTTTATTTGTTAGCCTGCGTAATAGTTGCGCACACGGCATTCCAATAATAATTATTGGAAGTTACAATTATTCGAACTTCCAATGTTCCAATCGTTTTGATATTTCGAATTAAAACTTAGAAAGGTTGCACGTGGCACGAATAACTCATCTTGACGGAGGCCAGATTCTGAATTTATGAAATCCTGAATACCGAGGCATCCAAAACAGTTTCATCAAGTCATTTCTTTGGTGTTTGTGAGAGCTGGGCCACTTTCGTCAGGTACAATATTCGACGAATACCAGTTAATGGAAATGCCAAGTTAACGATGAAAAAAATTGAACTTTAGTTATTTAAAGTCTTCTGAAGACTTTCAAATGTCTAAAACTGTGGTATTTTTCTCAAAGAAATCAAGTAAAATCGTTTCCAAAATAGTGAATTTGTAAAAATATATCAGTTGATCTATTAAATACAGTTGTATTTATAAGACAGGTTATTGGTATCAGTATCGAAGCACTGAATACCAAAATATTAAGTGAAGTACTCATAATTTAGCATTCCTCTGCTGTCCTGAAAGAGTTCTATCAAATTCAAACAACCATTAACAATATGCATGCCTGGAACAAAGTCCGACACTCGTTTCGCACTTACGAATCTCCGTCATCGGATTTGTGATTCTTAAGCATAATGCTCTTAAAATACTTCTCATAAGCGTGATCCAGTTGCTCTCGGTAGGTTCTTAAGTCTTGATTTCGGTCTCGGTCTTTGTGGACAAGGAAATTGTCATGTCGACGACGTCGGTCCTGTTGTCTCGCAATCTCGTCCCGTCGTTCTTGTTCTCGTTCTGCTTGTCTCACTAATTCTCTCTCCTCCTTTTTGGCTAATTCTTGTTCCTTCCTAGCGGCTTCTTCCTCTTTCTTGACCGCCATATCCTATGAACGATGTTAAAAGAAAGTAAGACCAAAAACAATTTTCAACGACTGCCAACAGAGGCGACCTGTTAAACCTAATTGAGCCGGAAGTCAGTCCATCTCATCTATAACGGTTGCACTGTCTGGGTGTTCGTACTGACTTGCTCCCTATGTTGATGATTCGACCGACCCCACTATTTCGGATGGATAGTTCTTTTGTCACTTTTCAGAAATGGTTTTCATAACTTTCCTACCATAACGGGTATTTTCCTAGATAAATATTTGTTAGTACCAATTTCCTCACGAGATAACGACAAAGCGTGTATGTTTGGTAAATATGAATAAATAATCTTGAGAGGAATACTAATGTTATCTCAAGCTGAATATGTTTTAGAGATTTATCTACTAAAGCAATATCTGGCTCACCATACAATGATTTTCTAGATTCATTAAATCGGAGATATTATCGTATAATATCACATTATTACAAGTGTATTCCATCCAGTGTCATTACTTCACTTGATTGAATATTGAAAGTTTCAATCTTCAGAAAAGGAGGTTTTAAAGTTTCAATTTCAAAAAACCTACATTTTTTTTTAAAAAAAAAAACTACTACAATCATAATTGTCGAGTACTTTGACATCACCAGACTTTCTTTTAAAATGGGGCAGTATTTGTCTCAGGCCGGTGTTTGAATTAATTAAGAATAACTTAGCCGTGCATTTTGATATATTTCCCTAAAATAGTGATCAATGTGTGGCGGACGGACCAGAAAAACTGAGTTAATTTTGCGTATTTCGTCTCATGAGAAGCATTGCGATAGCCCATCTTCAATACTATCAATACTTTAAGTTTAAGTATAGAAGAATCTATGGTTAGAGTCAGCAGAGCTATGTAACTCCCTCTCCAACACAATAAATGATGAGGGGACGTCCCGTGAGGTCAGTTTAATGCCTTTATGTAAGATATTATGCGAATGGAACACGTTCGAACAATAAAGCCAAAGTCACAATATCCAATATATTTTGAGTAACTAGTTTTATTTAGAAGTGACTCACCTTGACACGTTCGAAAAGATAATCCATGAGACGAATAGATTCTAGTTTTCTCCGAGCTATTAGATATTTTCTCTCCTCCATCGCTATTTTCTTTTCCATTTTTTCAGTCTTCTCGATATCAAGTCTCCTAAGATTCATGAGTTAAATATTAATTTATTACCGTCACGTCAAGCGAAAACCTGGGTAGCATTTATTTAATTGAATTCCTTCCTATAAAAATAACTTACTCCTTCTCCATTGCGTTGAGATTAGCAGTTGAGTCAATTTCTGCATCTTGTTTGGATAAGCGTTCTCTCTCCAATCTCCGCTTTCGAATTGAGTCATCACTCAAGTGTTTCGTTTGATCAAAATCAACCTGGAACCAGAAATAAGACCGATAAGATTATCTGGATCGAATGTAATCCTGTGGTCTTTATTTTGATTTTCTGAGTAACTATTGAAATAAGAAACTGTATCAACCTTAATATTGGCGACCCAAAATTTGTCAGTGTCTTGAAAGAATAAATAGCATCCTCGAAGAGCGTCCATCGCCCTTACGAAACCCATGTAATCCTTAAATTGAACGTACGCTTCAAAAACAGGGTCTTGACTAAATGTGAAAGTCTTGATTCCAGAGACACTTGCTTTCATTCTGTGACGATAATGGTCAAGAACAGGGATATCAATACATCTAACTTCACCAAAATTATCCCATATTCTCCGAAATTGTTTCTCCGAAGGTTTTGGATTCTTCGCAGTTCGCTTCTCTGAAAACCATTTTGATGGAAGATTCTGGATATGGATTGTATCAGGTCTCTCTCCTGCTTTCATTTCATTCATGGTTCGAGTATCACGGAAAAATGAGTCCCAGTCATATTTTGCTGGAAATGGAATTTTTGCCTCTGCAGGAAGGATTTTTAATAATTCCTTAAAGCCAGAAACTTTCAGTTTTTTCCCTGTGGAAATAAAAATCATTAAAATATAGTAAAAATCCAATAAATAAGACTTAAAAAGTGATTATAAGCAAGACAGGGAACAGATTACATTATCTAACGATTGCAATACTACTAATATTTTGCGCGGTGTTCCTAGTTCGATGTTTACGTCTCTCAAATATGTACAAAGAAACCTCTTACCATCTAATCGTGTGAGAAGTTCCTTGAGGATTGTTCTATTTTCTACATCTCCCTCAAATCGAATGAACTCAAGCGTGTTCCGTACAACTTTGATGGAAATGAATGTATGTGGTGTGATTACCGCCTTTAACTTCTCCATAAGCTCCCAACTGGAAATCGACTTCCCTCCCATTGGTAGTGATTGTTTTAAAGTTGGATAGTGAATGGTAATATTCATTCTTGAAATCGGTTTCAGAAATAGTCCCATGACAGGATAAAAATTTATCGTGTCCGAGCGATCTTTGCATTCGTGAATTTGGGATGTCGACATGTTGTTGTTTTTGATTCGACTGTGCCCCCAGTTCACTGAAATGAACAACTAAAATTCCAGTTTCCAGTTTCCAGATCTCAGTAAACTTATTTCAGATCTCCGTCATGACAAATCTTCAAATAAAGGACCGTACAGAGACTGTAAGTAAAAAATAAGAAACGACATTCGAATTAAAATTGAAACGTATAACAAATCGTAATCATTATCAGGTTACGAAATTAAGAAGGACTAGAAAAAATTGCTAAATAATTAATTAAAAGAAATAAAGACGGAACAACGGATTTCAAAATTTTTAGAATTACTACATGAAATCAAAACGAAAGGAAACGATTAATTAAATTACTAACGAGTAATTGCTTAATTGTAATTACTTTCTAACTTTTCTCCATGTAATTATGTTCAACTACATCATACATTTTGTTCGTAATTATAATTCCAATCGGAAATCAGGATGACACGTAATTGCCTTTTGACAGCTGTAGTTAGAATTCGAATAATCCAATTTATCTTGCTAATTCTTGTTTTGCTTGTTAGTTTTTTAGAGTACGACTATTCACGGAATAATTAAATACCATCACTCTAAAATCAATTAACATTTTTGATAAATAAAAATTGCGAATTTTCCAAAAATGTTAATTTGTCTTACTTTGGAAGCGTTGGCAGTAAAATGGACAGCACTGGCTACTCATCTGTAACATATTATATCCTTGAGATTAAAATAAAAAGAACTGAAAAACCGAAGAAAAACTTTGAAAAAACTTTTATTTCACTTTTGACGTTCTATCTTGGCTTCTTACTGTTCTTACTTTTAGCGTTCTAATATTTTTCAAATGTTTACTTGAATTCCCGGCAACTTCACTAAATTCTGAAACGGGCGGTAAAGTGAAAGTTGTCAACATTTGAAATGTTCACATTTTACATTTCAACGTTCAAGTCAGCGCAAGAAATCAGTACAAAATATTAATTATCAATTATTAATGTTTATTCTTTAAACTCAACCCGTTCAGTTATCATTCATCAGTGATCAGCATTTATCAGTTATATGATTCACCCTGCCGGTCATTAGCTGTTTGTGCTTCAGGGATTTCAAATGATCATTTCAAATGAACTTTGAAGGACAGACTGGAAAGAAGGTGAGATACCGATATTTCGAAATATTTTTATTATTATTTAACTCAAGCGTGCATGTAAATTACCCGCAACTGAATACTGTATTTATAATTTCCTGTGCTTGTCGGTTTTTCTCGGAATACTCATTTTGCACTCATTCTCTTACATTCCAGACACACGCGAGGGGCGACAGTATATAGTTAATATTTTCAAGTGCAGTCAACAGTACAGTGTGTAGTGAGTGAAAAGCATTTTTTATATTGGTTTAACTGGAATACATTTCAGTGATCTTAGCAAGGCTAAAAGGTCTGAATAAGTGCAAATAATAATACACCCATTTAGTCGGGATTTGCCTAATTCTTTTCGGCAACATGCCAACTGGTAACCAATATTTGTTGGTGGGAAGAAACAAGGCGATATTTGACAAACCGTACGGCAAATCCTAACTAATGGGTATGCATTTTAGCGATTTTAGTAACAAAATAATTTTTTTGTACCTCTGCAGAAAGAAAAACACAAGAACTGATACTTCAAATTTTGAACGACGAAACGATGCGAGATCAGCTGCGTTAGCCAGAGCGCTAAACGTCACTACTCCAAAACCTGCGTCTAATTTTATCCCAAATCCGAACGTTTCTCACGTCCCTTATAAAATTCCAGCACTGACAGCCAACCCTGTCCCGTCGGTTTTAAGTCCGCTGCCATCCAGCTCGCAAGGATCCTTGTGGAGTAAAAAGAACGGTTCTGTCTCTTCACAACCTCCGGTGAAAGCTAATCCTACACCTTCGGGATCGAGTTTTTGGAATGATATGAACGGCTCCTCAAATTCTCGTGAACCTAAGCGTATGAAAAGAAGCAAAGAAGTAAATCCTACGACACCGGAATTCTCTGTTGTGGATGAGTCTTGGGAGCTGACCGATCCCAATCCGGACATCCATGCACTTTTTGTGGCTTTTAATCGAGATTTCTTCTTTTCGACTCTTGGTGCTGCCGAAGTTAAATGGAGTAAGAGAATGACTAGCTGTGCTGGGATTTGTAGTTTTAGTCCCAGGGGTGGATCCTGTGTCATTAGCTTGTCTGAACCTTTGCTCAAGCTACGCCCAAGGAAGGATTTGGTGGAGACCTTACTCGTAAGAACATTTCATAGTTGGAGTAAATCGAATAAAACATAATGTCCCGTTCTATTAGCTTTAAATCTGATCGGAGTAGAAGTGTTCATTGGAACAGTTTTCTAGTGGGTTTGATTTATGGAGAATCAAATATTTTATTTCTGGCGGAATATATACTATGTAACTTCTGTGTTCTTGTATCTAATTTCAGCATGAGATGATACATGGCTACCTGTTCCTTTACAATGGATCACAAGACAGAGAGGCTCACGGACCGTTGTTCTTGGATCATATGCATCGAATCAACAGACTGACTGGTGCTAATATTTCCGTAAGTTTTTTTTTAAATGAAAAAATTGAGTTGCAAGTGAACGGAAGAACTTTTTCTATGGAAAATTAATTTTAATTGCATAGTAATCAATACTCAATGATAAGAATGTGATAACTGCTTTAAATTGGTATATCTTAATTTTATTTATGTTTAAACTGGATTGGATTGGATGTGGATATAATTTTATTATAGACTGAATGAACTATCCGTGAGTGTCTTGAATGACACTCACGACCGAGCGGACCATTACGATACACAAAATTGAAGAAAGACAAAATATAAATGAGTCCATTGACTCATATTCGTTATAGTAAATAGTATTTAAGTGCTTGCTTGAACAATTTGCGGTTTTATTGTAAATTTAAATATTTCTTCTACGTAGGTATACCATTCGTTCCACAACGAAGTGAAACATTTCCAAACCCACTGGTGGCGCTGCCAGGGGCCCTGTAAGGATAGGAAACCTTTTTTCGGTTTCGTTAAAAGAAGCATGAATCGTGCACCCGGACCCAACGATCGTTGGTGGAAAGATCTTGTGATGGTATCTTTGTTAAAATCCGTGAACCAGCCCCCAAACCCAAGCCAGGACCGAAGGAGAAACGTTCGAATGTACCTGGAAAGTCTAATCATGCCAGTAAGAAATATAAACATTAATTTCGATTTAAGATAGTGATATTCTTTGTCACTTCGGGATGGTAAAAGTTCGAATCCTCGGATAGACGTAGTGTGATAGCTAGCTGGATGTGGTAGCGGTTTTCCACTTTGGATTTTTGCCGTGTCCTTTCTCCATAGCTAAAGCGCCTAAAATTAGTGTAGGCGCTCTACTCTTTTGTAAATAATTATTGTTTACAAAAAGAGTCCATAATTTTTGACAATACAGGCGAATTACGAATTACAATAAAGAATTAATGGGCATATAATCTGTCAATTCTTAACTTGCAAATTTTATTTTAGTTTCAGTGTCGGAAGGTATGGCTAAATTATTTGGTCCTCGTGATGTCCATTCACGTCCACCCGCTGATTCACCATCTGACTTTCGTGACATCGCATCGACATCAAATAGTTCTGGTTCAGGTGGGGCAGTTATGTCAAGTCACGATGATTCAGAATGGGAAGATTATCGTCTGTTTGAGGAGTACGCCAACCAATCAAAGTCAAATAATGAAAATGATAACAGCGTTATTGTGCTTGATGGAGATGATGATATTGAATTTTTAAGTTAATTTGAAATTCTACTGCTACTGCTACATGTGATTTCATAATCCGATTAAGTATTATAAATTCTACGAACGTGATTATTAAGTAGGCTTGGATAGATATGAAACGATGGTTTAGAAAATCAATTTCAAGTTCAAGGCTTAGAAAATATTAGTGTACTTTTGTACTTTTTAACATACTGTTCAATCTTGTGCTCAATTCATGACGTGTATTTGGAATTTAATTGAATAAACGCGTGGCGAATGATTTGACTTGAGATTCCTGGATTGAAATTTCAATATCCGCAAGATTGTTTTTGTACGGAATTCCGAAATGTAGAAGGTAAATTCGCAACGAATTCGCTTAAACGTGAAATTCGTGTAACCTGAAATCTTCAAGAAAATTGGGTGTTCGTGTTACAGGGTTAGTACGGTGTATAAAGGACACTTTATTTATTCCATCAAAAATTCAATTTGCGACAAAATTTTTTGTTCCTTTGCTCAACATGTGCTCCGTCCTTCTCTCAAACTAGGTATAATTCCATTTTCATGAATTTTAAACATTTCTACCCCGTTTGGGGGAAACTGTTTTTTATTCCTCGGAAGGGAGTTTCCAAACGCTATCCAAACTCCTCAATCCATTGACTTTAAACTTCAGTTTCAACAACCCAAATCAAAAAAACTTGACCGGATTTTTTCTGATGGGCTTTCAGTGGTCGTACCCCCTTGGGGGTAGGTCATTTTTCGGTTATAACTTTTTATTCTGTTGTGTACGCGGTGTTCTTTCGAGATATTTCTGAAGACATAGCATTATGGTGAGTCAAAACTTCGTCGGTCTACCCTGGTTACATTTCAGCGACATTTTTTTTAAATAATGACTCAACGCATCGCTATTAAACTGGACTGCGTTAATTTTGACTCTCGGTGGCGATATGAAAAGTAGAACGACACCCAGACCCACGATTGTAGAGACTGCAATGTACTGGTTGGAAAACTTTCAAATTTTGTGATACGCTAATTCACAGTCGGATTATTCGGGTTTTGGATAATAAATTCGTCATTTAAGGTTATGTTTGGGCCGATAAGGCGATGACACGTCCAGGGTCAAGAATAATTCCGAATTTTGACCCGCAATATGATTCTCGTACTGCTATCACACGTTCTCGTCCAATTGGCCATACGTGTGATTACTAGGCCATGTACCACAGTTCTCTTGTAAACTTTTTTGGCCCAAATCCTGGTGGATGGCCTTCTTGAGAGTCGTCTGCGTTCCTTTCAACTACTGGGCAATCTTATTTTGGCTCGGGGGATTCGCCACACCTCTCATAATGCGAATGTTTCGAATAAAAGAATTTGCCCTGATTTGGTGTTCCTGGTTCGATTGGGTTATTTTGGAGGGAAATTGTCGAAACAATTTCGGGTTTTGACAATTTCCCACCCGGTTGGTCATCCTGGACACCGTACTTTCGAAAAAAATATATTCGGATTTTTTTTACCCCCCTGTCAGATGCGTCTAAAAGAAAATAAAACTCTGGAAAGATCTCATACACGCTTTTCAAGTTCAAGTCAATATTTCACTTTCACTTTCGAATTATACAATTTTGAGAAAAATCTGGCATGTTCATACTCTCAACATGAACAAGTGTACCGAGTTCCAAATTTTTCGCCCCACAACTCTTCGCGCTATGATTAAATGTAACTGTCCTTTATACATTGTACTAACCCTGTACAAATTATGGAAGCATGTTTGGCTGCTAATTACTGTATTCCTATAATTCATTGCACATTAGGGGATGTAAAAAAGATACATCAATGTAAGTTTGCGTCGTCGTTCTATCCGGCGAAGAGATTATCTCTGCAGTATTCAGACAGGAAATAAATCGCCCGGAATCTGTTAGCGGCATTTTTGTACCTTGTGCAGGAAGTGTTTATTTGTAGCGCTAGAGATTATCTTAACTATTTGGGGATTACAAACTTGGCCAAGAATTCTTCCTTAGGCCTTAACGTTTCGTTACCATTTGCACCTAGACCTTTTGTGACTCCTGTGGTGTAGGTCTTCTCTCATTGATCACTTTAATATTCAACTGTACATGTTATTATAAATGAGCCGTTGAATGATTAGTTAAGGAAGTATCTACTGTTTTAAATTTCTTTCATCTCTCTGTAATTTCTTCGTTTTATCTAATGCTTAGTACTAGCGTGATCTGACTGAGAAAAACAGCCGCATCATCGTATTTTTTGAAATGGGAATCTAATAATGCTGTTATGTATCACGATCTCGTAAATAAGCCAAAATCAATTCACTTTAGTTCAATTCAATACGGTAGCATTAATCATGTTCATGGAATGTGCGACGAATGCACATCAAATCACAAAATTCCTCTAACCTCCTGACCTTCAGTTATTTCTCACCCTGTAAATAGTCTCGAGATTAATTTAATATATAGTCTGTGCGCGTTGGATTATTAAGTACTACTTTCTCCGTTCGTTTCTGGTGGGCTGAACGCCCATTTCAAGAAACATCTCACGAAGTCAATCACAAAGCCTTACAAATATGAGCTCTGTGGGAAGACATTCAGTGTAACACACTCACCTGAAAAAAAAAAACACAATTGGCCAATTCGACTCAGAAATGTATATGTTAAAGTTGTAAAGTCAATTGCTGCCGGAGTCACACTGGTGCTTAGGTTTGGACTCTAGACTATGTTTGGTAGTGGTAGTTGAAATAAGTTGGTTTTGGCAATCCAAGCCGGTGAAAAGGGGAAAGTCCATTCAACTTTCTCCAGCTTTTTTATGTGATCACGCAGCTCAGCTCAAATTCTTCAAAACTTCTTAGCAATGCTGGCCAGTGCCCAGTACCTGCAACCTGCATGCCCTCGCGAGGCAAATAAATAATCAATCAATAATATCATTTGGAAGTCCGAAATAAAGTGGCCACAATCTTTTGAGCGGATTTTCCCTGTTTTTGAATTGACGGGACTTTATAGAAGAATCATTCATCAATTGAATTGTTTCTTGTTTTCGGGATTGTAGTGTTAATCCATAGATATAGAATTTAATAGTCTAGTGAATTTTATGTAAATTTATGGGTTAACCCAACTTTGAAGGAGGAAAACTCACTACATATTATGTAGCACTGCGCAGACAGAGGATCGAACCCCGTACTGAAGGAATATGAGCACGCTCACCACTGCGCTACGTTGTCCTATCTTGGACAGTATAGTATGCATTTTCTTGGCAAAAAGAAATAAAGTTCATCACCGATCTTCGCTCAATATTCTACTTTTCCATGAGAGTGTTTAAAAATAAAATTAAAAGTTCGGTCCTGATAAAGCCGGTAGAGAATCTTCATGGGAATTGGGAATTGGCATGCAAACTTTAATGCCTTGAGGAATTTGAGGAATTTAACAGAATTTTGAGATTAGGGCAAAACATAAGAAGGAACGATTTATTGAGCAGACCTCGCACTATTACTTGCGGCGAAACTATGTCATCCCGAAGTCCAAAGGTTATGCGACAAGGTTCCCTTCTCAGTCAGTACTGAACAGTTGATGATAGCTGTAATCGTTTATAAATTGTAATTTCGAATTTATTCATCTTAACATCCTAATCGAGATAAGTCATCAGGTTAATTGCGATTTACAAGCTAATTATAAATTTCCTACCTAATAAAATTTACACATTGGGATTATAGAATTTAACACGGATGGAACAATGACGAGTCACTTCCCAATTAAGACAGAATCCTGATTGCAGCTTAACCTACGTGTGTCAGATAGAGCTAAGAAAAATCATGTTTAGTGTCTGTTAAGTTAAGCACCCTTTCACCAACAGTTTGCCCTTTTTAAATGACTTAAATGTAAT
>JAQFYE010005533.1:0-11836 GCA_034694305.1 Protaphorura glebata | reverse complement strand
TTTGTTTGACCCGGATTTCGATCGTCGTCCGGGCGTTTCAGATATTTGGCAAAATCAACATACAGCCCCCCCTTAAAAAAAGTTCGTACCTTGACCGGAAGCATTAGAAATAGAATCCTTTCTGATAACCTGGAACTCGTTAACGCATACGCACTGGCACTATCTGATTGGAAGAAAATGCGAAACATCCGTCGAGAGATGGGTGCTTTGTCCGCCATTTCTTTCTATTTTTGTGCGCACGTAACATTTTTCCAAAATTTACTTAAAACTGGCAGAGTTGAGGAATTCTTTTCTAATGGTGCCTTTAAAAACACACGAACGCGTAAACCACCATGTACATAATATTTCAGGTCTTCCGTGACCATGACATGTAACTAAACTAAGATGAGCTATTATATACAAAGGATTTTTATTTTGTTTTCAAATCCAATTCTTAAAGTAATCTCGAATTCTAGCGCTCCAAGCGTTCTAATAGCCAATATGGGAACCATAACGGTGAAAAACGTTCCACATCCTGGTGCTGATAAACTAGATCTGAAAGCTCTGACCGAGGCTGGGGCAGCCGGAGATGTGAGATCAGTGAACCCAGCATTAGAAAGACTAGTCTACAATGAATATGCGATGAAACTTACAGATTTTGAGGTGAGTGTTAAATTCGAAAGCGAAAGACACCAATTAGTTTTATTTAATCTCGAAAGGACATTGAAAATCTCTACGATTAGTATCTTACGATTTCTTAAGACAGACATAACTAGAATTTCTTTTCTACAATAGGCTTCGTTAGCCCTTGCCGGGGAAAGCTTGGGTCTTTCGGATGAAAAACCAGATAGCACGACCAAGGTGGTGGCACCTGCACCTTTGTTGAAGAAAGGCCAAATAGTGGTTCAGGTGAATCAATCCAAAATTACGACGGACCCGAGATTCACAAAGATAAAAGTTGATGTAAAAATTCCACTTTTGGATGTCGATATCGTGGAGAAGCGACTGTTTCGACTGCTACACTTGGCGCTTACTTTCCCAATTCCGACAAAGACACACCCAAAAGTCAAAATTATTGACGTAAGTGAATGTTAACAATATGTGCGATGAATTAAGTACTATCTGAAGGAAAAATAAGCATGTGGTTCGTAGATTAAAGACGACCCAAAAGCGAACTATGTCAAGGAATTACAGAAACAAATTAAGATCAGTGGCAGCACTGAAAGTAAAGTTCCGGAGGAACCAGCGAAAGAGATTCCGTCAGACTTTGACCCACAAATCGCAATCCAGTTAACAAATTTGTTTTGCCATATTAATATACAAGGTAGGTCATAATTCATAATGTCTAACTATGTCGACTTTTTTAAAACATATGTTTCACTATACAGGCATCAAATTACGAGTATCAAGAATGGACGTAAAGGATAAAGCTGTTCCTATTTTAACATTTGCGTTGGGCACAATGAATGCTTCGATTCAGGCGCGGACGTATGTCACCAATATCACAGCCATGTTGAGCGGAATTGTTTCCACTTATTGTGGAGCTAAAATGATAGGCTATGATGGTCCAATCAACCTATTGGAAACTCCGACCAATTCTGATACCCCGTTGGTCACCTTTCATCTTTCCAAGGTTCGTCATAAATTACTACACCGATTTTTTTCTAAATATCTAAATTTAGGTAACCGAGTTTAGGTCTCACCACGAATTCTAAGTAATAACTACCATTCAATTTTCATGTCCAGTTGGATGGGAATTGTCCGAAGCAAGCGTCCGGCTCTGTCCAAATGCTGATTGACGCGCGGATAAGCCAACTGAATGTAACCTTACATCAGGAGGCACTGATTTCATTGTTAGGTTATGGAGACCGATTAAAAAACGAACTAGAGAACATTAAAGCATCGAAGCAAGGTGCGATTTCTGTTGAGCCGAGTGATGCTGAGAAAAAAGGTCATACGATTGTAGGTATGTAACTAGACGGGAGAAACACCAATATTTCAAAACTTCTAAACTGTCCAAAAACAAAATTCGCAACATTTCTATTTCCTTTTTAAGTCGTTGTAAAATCCGGGGCAACAAAACCCAAAGAAATGAACCTAAATGACCTTGACCTGAAGGTTAGTGCGGTTCTGGAAAGCATTACTCTGCAGTTGATGTCTGAAGCTACACGCATTGCCCAGATTACAATACAAGAATTGGCAGCGGAATTTGAAGATGGTGCCGTTAAATCCAATATAATTGTCAAGATGGCCGCGTTGCAAATAATAGATATGGACGCGACTGCAAAATTCCGCATGGTGGGATTATTTGATGAGTTTATAATTAAGAAAATTTAATCTCTCGTTTTGATGAATTTATTTGGCCTTTCAAGTTTTTTAGTGTCACTGGTAGTGAAAACCTTCTGTTCGTGCAATTAGTCATATTTAAGGAGTTGGAGACTCGTGGAGACACGGACTCCGATATGGAGATTACAGTAACTCTTGGAAACCCACGTGTGATCATTTCGGGATCCTTCCTAGGAAATATCATGGTATGACCAATGCTAAATAGAAAAAGGACTCTTTTTCCAGAAATTCGACATTTTCGTAATAATATATAATTCTTTCAGAATTTTGTAAATCATTTCGAACATGCGAAAAAAGCTATTGTCGAAACTTCTGAAAAAGCATCAAAGAAGGCCATTGCTGCGGTTAAAGAGGCCTATAAAAGTAATGCAGCCAAAATACAAATGCATCTCAAAGTTGGAGCACCAGAAGTATTTATCCCAGAAAATGCGACAAGTGCGCAAGCATTAGTGGGTGTTTTGGGACAATTTGAAATAAATAATGTATTGTCAGCAGTCCCATCCAGTGATGCAAATAAAAAGGCTGTCATCGATACAGCTACAATTTCGTTGACCGGAGCCTGGATTGGGAGGTAACGTTAAATTTACTGAAACCGGCATTATTTCCTTGGATTCATTCTAAATATATGGCTCATCTCTTCCTGAATGTTTTAGAGCCATCCTTGCTGATAATTCGGACATTCAAGCTAAGAGTGTATTTCTTGAACCAGTGAGTCTTTCATTTGATTTCGTCCGAAATCTTTCATCCTCATGGTATCCAGAGCTTCCTCAATTTAAAATTCTTGCGAATATTGAAGACGCCACGGTAGAGTCCAAAAATTAAGACAATTGAACATTTAATTCGAAACTGACAAGTACCTAAAAATTCAATCTCAGGCAAGACTAAGTACGGAAGACCTCGTCTTTTTAGCTATGTGTAAATTGGAAGTGGCTTCAACTCTGCTCGCCCATATGACACCGCCGGAAGTGGGAAAAGAAATACAGGTGGGCAGATCTCGAATGACAACGCTAGTGGGGAGTGTAGCGAGAGAAGGTAAGTAAACCTGCCTCAAGCGACCTGGTTTGGGCAAATACGTATGTGGTCTTACGGCAGAGGTTCGGACGCCGGACGGTTCAATGTTACAGAATATTTAACATATCATAAAGTATGATCAGGCGACACAAGAAGTTTCAACCAACGTAACGTGGTCTGGTCGCTGGTTATGAACAACTCATTTATATGTTTGCCTTTAGATTCGGATACGGTGAAGAAGCCTGAAGAAAAACCGGCAACCAAAGATTGGTTGTTTTCCTTTCAAGCCACCATCAAAAAGATAGGACTTGTAGTTTATACAGGACCAACATCCTTGGTAAATTTTCGTTGAATTTAATAAGATTTTACAAGAACGGTAAAACCGTAAGCTACTTTTATTTCAAAAGGTAAATCAAACTGGTGATGTGCCACGAGACGTCAAACTCATCGTCGGAGAGCTTTCTGTAAAGAAAATTTCAGGTTCAGGCGACATATGGTCCAATGTGGACGTAATTGTTAAACTGGTATTGCAAACTTTCTACAAATTCAATGAAAAATTGAAACTGAAGCAAATTAAGTAATCACGTGAAAGATGCCTTTTGTAGGAATTCAGTGACATACTCATTCTAGACTCCAGATCAACTGCTAGTGTAATTACTGATTTCATCAGACGCAAAACAGGAGCTGCGGGTGTGCCTAGTACAACTACAGCTCCAATGATTGGTGTAAGCTTCAGCATGACACTTCAACCCAGTGGAGAAAAGCTTATTGATGGTTGTTATATGTTCTTATAATCTCGGTTACTTCTGAGCAGACAAAGAAAATATTTAATGAATTTATTTCAACAGTTGGAATTGAAACTACAGGTATGGAAACCGTTCTGAACTTCGACTTCATTAAAGCGCTTCTTGATATTCAGAAACAAGTCACTGACTCCGTGCCGAAGATAATGAACCAGGCAAAAGAATGCCAGAAATCCCTTGATGGAAAAGACAGTACGTCTCTTAATTAGAAACAATTTAATCATATTTCATCGAGCTAAAAATTAGAAACACGTCTAGAGCCAACAACTCCAAGAAATATTGATACGGTAGGATCCACGGAACTGGGACCTAAGGAAACAAAATCACGTATCGTGATTCATGGCAAGGTTAAAATAGACGAGATGAATTTTCTCGCTTTGGAAGACCCCACGACGACCAATACAAATGCCATTGAATTCACTGTGAGTAGTCGATAGAATTCCTCCCTCGTAACAAGATTTTTATGTTTTGCAATAAAAAGTTTTACGATGTAATATTTATTTCCAGCTCGCAGGAGCATTTGACGTTAACTCAAATATTACTGAAACTCATGGAAATGGAGAAATTAGACTTGGTCTGGGGACAACGAATTTCCAGACAAGGAACGATCAATTACTAGCCGAAGTATGACAAAGAAAAAATATAGAATGGGAAAAAGTCTCAGAGTTGAGTTTCTAATTTGATTCGACGTAATTATATTCTCACAGATTGTGCGACCTGCTCCAGTAAAAATTAAACTGGATCTCATACCTGGCAAAATTGACGTTGAATTGATCTGGCCTGAACTCTCTCTTAAATTTAGTGCCGGTAATTTACAAAGATATTAATATTCCACGAAATTGTGTTTGACACACAAAACAAACGATGGGACTGCACAAGATTTCAAAGATGCCGAGGGCGACATGACGTCACCGAAAATACTTTGCTCTTTGTAGATCCGCGTGAAGAATTTAGACTGTGGCTATTATTTTAAGGCAGTTATTTGCAAGTTTCTACGTTTTTCGCGTCGAGGCACCGAAAGGTCCTTTAGTAACGAACACGGCAATTATGAAGCTGATATTTGTATTCAATTCAAAATACAATTAGACACAATACACAATTCAATGTTGTTCAACTGTTCTTTCAGGAAATATACTTCTATTCTCAAAAATTGGAAGTGCAGCCAGTAAATCATTCGCCACAAAACCGGATGAAGTGGCAATTGAAAAGGATTACTCGGAAGTTTGGAACGAAAAAGAAAATAAAGGCGAAGATTATTGGTTCATGAAGCCTGGTACTCAAGACCTTGATCAAATAAATCAAAATCTCAACTACTATTCCTAACAAAAATGTGATTTTTCTTCACAGAATTCACTGGTGTTGGCAAAGATCCGAGTGCTATCCAAGTTGCCGGTGCTGTGGACAAAGTCGACGTAAACCGTGTGATTCACGAAAGAATCAATTTTGCTGTACAGAATCTTACAATTTCACTCGAAATGGGTGCAGGCAACTTGACCACCCCATTAGTCATACTCGATGGAAACTTGGGAGCCGAATTGACAAATTTGTCAAGCGATGTAAGAGATTTGAAATTTCAATTTACCTTAACAATAATCCAATTAATTGACTTCCTTTTCAATAGCTACTGGCGACTGGGAATTTAAAACTCTCGGCTGCTTACAACAATACAAGCATTGGTGTATGGGAATATTTAATAGAGCCAACAGTAATTCCACAAATCGCTGGACAGTATGGAGATCCATCCTACAGACCTTGGGGAATGAAATTCACAGTAAGCAACACTAATGCTTCGACAAACTAAATTCATGGAATTGAAAATTTCAATTTCAATTTTTACAGGCTTCAAAACCTATAAAGACAGGCGACTCTCCTGCCCCACCGATTCAAGTCACACTACTTGCCGAGGTTATTCCTAAGAAAATTTCTTATTAATTCCAATGTTCCTCTCACATCATTTTGAGTTTTATTTAGGAGGCACTGGAACTAACTTTGTCAAAGACTGGTTTTCAAGCCTTGAAAGAAATTGGGGACTCATTCGCGGCGTCCGCTAGCGCAACAGTATCTGATGAAGATGTTAAATCCTCCCCATACACTTTCAAAAATGACCTGGGCACTCAAATTACACTTAAAATTGAAGAAACATCTCCATTCGTTTACTGGAAGGATGGCAATATCTCGTATGGAGACATTAATGTAGAGCACGGTGGGAAAATAGATTTTGGACTTAACATTCACATCAATACTAACGTAATCGGGGAGGCATTGACTGATCGGATTTTGAACATATCAGTGAGCTAATGATATTTTGAATTATTAATTTCCCTTATTGATTTAATTTAGTAACCAAGATGCACTAAACTGCAAATATAATGTATACGGACAATAATAAATGCATTGTACAATAATCGCTCCACAATGTTGCACCTTCAAAACTAGTCTGACTAAATGATAATCTGTCTCATGCGTTTATTACATTTCTCCAATTAAGTCTGATTTTGATAGTTAAATTCCGCAATTTTAGATTCCAGAATATCAATTCAACCAAGCCGTAAATGTTGGAAAGAATCAAGCAAGTTTCTTCCCAATCAATAAAAAAAGTTCAAGCGGAGAAGACGAAGGCATTATTATTGATTGTGTCAGTGAAGGTTTTTCTCTTGTAATAACGGCAAGGAGTCCTTTCCAGGTAAATTCGTCGGACATATAATTATTGTTATCATTGTGTTGACTTAAGTTATCCTGGCCCATATTAGATTCTCAACGAAATTGACGTCCCTGTGGAAATCCATACCGATAAAGGGCCGATTGGTACGATACAACCGTCGGAGTTGTTTAACGTCCCGATGATCAACGTTTACGAAAATCCAGAAGGACTATTTACGAAACCGAAAGGGTAATTACATGTTTCAATAAATGAACGTTCAAATATGTCCATTTATATCAATTTAATGTACAACTACGTGCAGGTATGAGGTGAGCAAAGTGCCTTTGAAGTGGACCGCATTGATACCTAAACGCAAACTGAAGTGGACAGCAACATCATCCGACGAGTCTGACAAAAAAGACAATGCGACTCTAACAGTAATAAAAATAGAGAATTTAACTCTTTCGCAAAAAATGTATGGGTTCAGTCAATGCCTTTAATCTTGGAATAGGTCATTGCAGAGCGAAAACCTGCAATGGAAGGAAATTTGGATAAGGCAACGGTCGTTCCTCGCAATTTCGCTATGTACATCCGAGGCCAAGTTATAATTAACAATTTGCTCCCGTTTGAAGTAATTTATGGACTAGACAGTGGGACAGAAGTTAAAATTGAACCTGGGCGAGACTACAATGCCTTCAGTATGATTGCTGGGACTGCAGAAAGGAACTCTACCAATCCAAACATCAATCTATTCGATTACAAATTCAATTTGAAGGTATAGCCGAAGGTCACCAGATCCAAAGCAGTGATACTTTTGTTACTGTTTTCATTTTACCACTATTAATGTAAACTAAACTGTGCAGGTCATGAGCAAAATTAAAATACATTTTTGCTACATTTTTCTCGACCGAATTCTGAACAACTAAGCTTTATGTACATATGTTCTTCATCATTAATTTCTGTTTTGTTGTATTTTCAGATTCCAAATTTCAGGGGCCAATCTTGGACAAGTAAAGTTCATGTAAAACCAAGTGACGAACTTCTCACTTCAATAATATTCAAAAGCTCAGATAATAAGCAAATCTGTCTCGGTTACAAAACGCCCGGAAGAGAGGATGGGAAGCAACTGTCAAGTTCTTACCCAATTTCAATTTGTTTGTACTGTTCCTACTGGATGGTCAACTACACTGGACTCAACCTCTCATACAAGGTGGATTAAAAGCAGTAAATATTTAGGTAGGCCTTTTTTCTGAAATTTAATTCGACTTTTGTCCAGAGCGCCGATGGTTCGAATGTCGTCACACATCCAGCAGGGGAACAAGGTCCCATTCTGATTGGCCCTGAAAGATCATTAGGGAAAAGCTTGCAAACACCTAGTACTCTCCTCAGATGCGAGAATGGGAATTGGTCTGATGCTCTACCACTAGACGCGAATACCGGTATACCGGTACCGGTATTTCTTAAAGCTAGTGGTCGAGAATATCAGGTGAGGTCTAATTAGAATATCATGAGTCTTTGTATTGATGTGTGATAAAATCCTACCTGAATTAGTTGAATTTGTCCTGCGAACTGAGCAAATGTGGACTAACACGTATCGTGACCCTATCGGCGAGATACACCATTATCAACAGTAGTCCGTACTCTCTGATTGTAGAAGAAACAGATGTTCCAACAAAAACTACAAAGGTTCCACCCCTTCAGTCGATGCCATACTGGCCAGAGGGGAAAGCAATGAGATTCACTGTTCAAGTCGAAGGCACAAGAGATTTCAGCCCTGACGTTTCGTACAACGAAACTAGTAATAATCTGTTGAGAATAAGTAATAAGGTAAATTAAACTGCAATTCTTCAAAACGGAAGCAGAACTATCAATTTCCCAGAAAATAACAACAGTTAAAATTTATTTAGTATGGAGGTATACGTGCGTGTATAACCCAAACACCTACAAAGACGACCATTACGTTTAGTGAGTACTCCTCTCCGGAAGTACCACTTCTGATAGTGAACGACACAAAAGATGCGACGATAGAATTCAAACAAGTCGGAGAAACGGCAGAACGGTAATTCATAACCATCAAGCCTTATGCAGTCAGACCCCAAAAGTATACCCTTTAGAATTAAGATATGGCTGTGATCCTATATAAAATATTGGCAAACTGGTTGTATCACTCAGGCTATGAACCACCCTGTACATACTAATCCAAAAGGATTTTTTTAATAAATACTTGAATCACAGGGAAGCCAGTGCTGGGAAAAGTATTTTATATGCCTGGGACAACTTTAAAAAAGGGAGAAAATTGGAATGGACATTCACTGGGAACCCTAAACCGATCGCAGATGATTTTTCGAAGGTAGAAACTCGGAAAGGAGAAGGCCAAAACCTTACGGTAAAAAGTACGGCCTCGAAAGTCACTGGAATTTTTATGTGTTGTAGCTAGTACCACCCTGCATAACTTTCGTGGAGGTCCTACCCTCAAAAGTCTAACCGCTTGGCCGCGAAAAATACGGTGGGCGAGTAAAGTGAAAGCAAGCGTAAGTGAAAGTCACTTGCTTTCACTTTAGCTTTCCCACTGTGTATTTCTAGCGGTCAAACGGTTAGACTTTCAACGGGAGGACCTTCACAAACGTAGTTCAGGGAGCCACTTGCTACGACATATGAAAATTCCAGCGATTTTCAAACACTGTACTTTTTCCCATAAGGTTTGTGCCTCCTCCTTTCAATCCATTAGTACTGGACAGTAAATTGTAATTTATATCTTCATTTAAAGGACGGAAATGGCGAGATCATCAAAAATAAGACGAAGTACAGATGGATAACATTTACAAAATATCTTCAAAGAATTCTACTGCTGACAGAAAATTCCAAATTAGCTGATGCGATTCAGAAATTACACAATGAAACAATTGAGACGGCTACCGTGGATGTTACGCTTGCTCTTTATGGTTTAGGGATTTCAGTTGTTGATAACGTAGCCGGGCAGGACATTCTGTACATCAGAGTTGGGAGGTAAACTGAAAATACATTTAATTTCGTATTATTGCCTTAACTTCGAGAGAGCATCCGCACCTGCTCATAATAATTGAGGTCACAGTTTAATTTGGATATTTATTTACTATTTCTTTAGTTGATTTAGTTTTGGTTAGTTAGTTAATTGCTTTTATTAGGTCAGAAATTTCGGAATAAACTAGTGAAGTCAGCGTTTCTTATCGTCTATACCATTATTCGTGAGATTTAAAATGTTAATTTCTCGAAATCAGCATGGAACCAATATGGCAGTCTAGCGAAGTTGATGAAAACCGTTATAAATTGCTTACCGCAGATGAAAATAAAATCGTTGAGGAAGGGTTCCAAAAATCTAGAGATCAGTCTGGACCAATACAGTTGGCAAACAAGATTAAGGTAAAATCGGATCACAGTTCTTCCTAGGAAGGAAATGAATTGCAAATTAGAAGCAACGGCACAATTCAATTGTTCATTTTGTCTTAGGTTGACTATCAAAAGAAAAGAATTAACCGACCAGGCAAGGACGAGGAAAAACTCTTTCGACATGAGTTTAGACCAGCTGCTAAGGTCAATTTTATGTTGTTCCCCTCATCAATGAGCGTTGATATCAAAGTGAACCAAATCCAAATCGACAATCAAACGGAGAATACAAAACTTCCCGTTTGCTTCAATATAGCCCCGATAGTTCAAAATATTTCTACTATAACTGGTAAGCGAATAGGAAAAGCTACAACCTCGTACCGAAAGAATTATCAGATATTAATAACTAATTAGAGTACTAATAACTAGTGTGAAATAAAATTTCTAGAGGTACATCCTTGGATTGCTTCAGTGAATTTCTCAAAAATTAGCCCATCAGATTCTTCTTTGGAAATTATCAGTGGAAAAGTTCTTTTGCAGAAGTTTGACCTACGCGTGGACATGAGCCTCATAGATGCCGTGACGGACTTTTTCAGTGCTGATGAAATGGGAACATCTAAGGAGATGGTAAATGTTTTCATTTCGAATACTTCTCTAACGTAACATTCACGAATATCAGTAACTCATATAATATTTAACAATTGTTGCGCATATTTTTACGACAGTACAATGCCTACAATTCTGACTATGGTGTTGGGAGTAAAAAAGAAACAGAATATTACATTGAACAGTATGGAAAGTCTGCGTCCTACAAGAAAATAATGATTTATGAGAAAATTGACATAAACAGGATAATGGTGAGATAAATTATTTTTCAGAATATTCGTTATTCATTCTAATGGTAAAATTCTTCAGTTCAACATCACTGTGGCACTGGCTGGCGGTGGGAAGTCTGCTCTGATGTCTAAGTTCCTTGGTGCTGGGGCAGTACTACTGGACAAAACAGACGAACCAGTCGAGTAATTTCAACCCATCTTACATTATCCTGAAACAAACCACATCATTAAACATTTAATTTCCCTATTACTTAGCATTTCAGGTTTACAAATGGTCCATATGCGACTAACACCGGCCGAATTTCAGGATCAAGTGTACAATCACTACAAGTCTGAAGTTTTAGCATGTGTTATGAAACTTTTGCTTGGTTTGGATGTGATTGGAAATCCAATCAAACTTTTATCAGGAATTACAGAAGGTCTAGGCACCATGCTCATAGATCCATTTCACGTAATACAAAACTATAGCTTTAGTATGCTTAAAAGGACTAATGTGACCAATCTACTAATTGGTTATTTTGATCCAGGCTGCAATGGAAGGGCATCTCGTCGAAGGAATGTCGTATGGGGTTCAAGGTCTTGGAAAAGTCGTTGGAAGTGTGACCGATGCAGCTTCGGGGATTGTTGGAGGCGTCGGAAAAGCAGCCGACGCTATCGGATTGCACTTCATTAGTTCCGGTGTTGGCTTTCTTACGGACGCACTTAAAGTGCCGGGAAAGTGAGTATTTCTTGTTTGGAAACTCAATAAATTGCGGTAAATAATAATATGCACAATCGTCATCAGTAGTATGCAAGGTGGGGAGTTTGGTTCACCTAGTGAATTGTGCTATGCAGCCCAGCCGGGATTGCGGCTCAGC